>OX463844.1:24985174-25084481 GCA_949825065.1 Odontocerum albicorne | reverse complement strand
ATATATATATATATATATATATATATATATATATATATATATATATATATATATATATATATATATATATATATATATATATATATATATATATATATTTCGTGAGTTTTTTGCAACTATTTCTCTTAATGTGGTCAAACCATCTCAAGATTCCTTACGACTTAATTGCTTTTTTAAATATTTCTTGAACGTGGACGTGGAAATTACTGATTACGATAAAATGTAGTAAAAATACATGCATTGAAAATAATACATCGAACAATGTATGACAGATTACGGAATGAAACGATTATGGATGAATATGAACTTTGTTGATGTGTTGAGTACGATGAAGAAGAGCACGCTGAGATGGTTTGGGCATGTGGAACGAATGAGAGAAGAAAGACTAACAAAACAAATATACAGTGCCAATGTGAATGGAAGGCACGTGAGAGGAAGACCACGGAAAGTATGGTTGGGTCAAGTGAATGATATTTTGAAACAAGGAAATGTTGGAGTCAGAGAAATCGTAAAAATTGTATGAGAAGGTGTATGAACGTGGAGGAGGCTAAATATGTGCCGTGATAGGAAAGTCTGGCGCTCTGTCTTATATGCCTACCCCGATAGGGAAATTGAGTGATGGTATGTGTGTATAGTTTTTTACATTTTATAATAAATCTAGTCTATGGCCTAGTTGGTAAGATGACAGTGTCCCAACCCAGAGGTTGCGGGTTCAAATCCCACTGGAAACCAGATATAAAAAAAAGATTCTAATCTGATTTTCGCTTAAGGTTTCTTTAACATCTTTCTGGTTGGTTGGAAGATATTGCAACATGGCAATAAGACCGCCAGGTTGTACAGTTTGCAACGAAAGTGTAATACAATACAATAATTCTTAAAAACATTTATTTCAACTAGTATCAGTGTTGTGCATTTTGTGTGTTTAATAGCAATAACTATTCCTTAAAAATGTGTTTTGAGATGAAACGAACATTTTCGAAAAAAATCACATGAGAAAGACATTTTTAGTATTACGAACTGTGTTTCTAATTCACATACATTCAAAAGTCACAACAATGGCTAACATTGTTAATGCCTTAAACCTTTTATGTTGGAAAAGACAAAAAATGGAGTGAGCCAAATAATCGCCATAGACGCACTTGAGTTATAACTTAAAAGCAAACCCATAAGAGTCAGAAATATTTATATAATATGCATATTATAATATAATATGTTATATACAATTAATTAAACCAATGTTTGAAAACAATTACAGGCGCCTAGATAACGCATTTTAAAATAACGATTATAAAGTTCCACTGATTATTTTACTTAGTCAAGTTAAGTGATACATTTGACAAGTTTCGTAAGGTTCAATAAAGAAACAGTTGACATGTTTCCTAGGGTTCAAAAGAGAAACATTCGACACGTTTCCTAATCGTATTGAAGAAGTGCTATTCTTATAAAAATTACCAAATAGAATTAATTATTCGCATATTAAATATTCAAGCTATATATATTTAACACGTTTCTTTATTGCATTATGATAGAACGCCTCTCTTACATAAAATGTAATTATTTACTCAAAATCACAAACCATATTTTGTTAGAGACTTCCACTTAAAATTGCAAAAAGACGCTCAACATAATCACATATAAGACGAAAGAGTTTATATTTTTTATAATTTTTCTAATACGTGAAGACTTGACCACAAAATGATGTTAAGTAAAAGCCCGTTAGATGACTTATTTATTGTATTTTCTGACTTTTCGAGAATACTTTTCCTCTATCTCTGTTAATCACATAAGTCAAAAATGGATGTTGTATTGTACTATATTGTATTACATTTTCGTCGTATACGCCTAGTGGAATTATTGCCATCTGGTTATCTCTTTCAACAAAGCAAAAAAATTGTTAAAGAGGCCTTACGTGAACTCCAGACTGAAACCCTTTTTGAAAAAGTTCCGATGGAAATCGAACCCACAACTCCCCGTATTGGAAGACAGATGTCTTACCAACTAGGCGAAACATCGTTCATTTGATCATTACAATCGAAATGCTTCTTCAGATTACTCAATTTGAATGCAGAAAGATAAAAAAGTAAGTACAATAGTTACACATAACAAGTTCGCATTATTCAACTTATAATCAAAGTGAGAGGGCCGGGCCGCAGCTGTAAACGGATCAAATCTCTCTTGGACCATTCGAAGATCTTCTTTAAGATACGTTACTTCACAGTCGTCGCCTGTCATTCTTATTCATCAGGGTGATAGAACAGTAACATAGATAATAACTCGGAGCTTAAAGTTGAAATGTTATTTCGTTATTTTACGTCAAAATCAAACGCAATGTTACGAAATGATCATAGATGGTGGTTTACGATATTTCCTGTAATTTAGGCAATCTCTCATGTCGTAGAATGCTGGTCATTCTTGATAAAAGCCTTGATTTAGTCATCATCAGTGATAATCGACCCTCCAGAGCGGACACCAACTTCAAGTGTAGTATCACAATTATGGATTTTTTAAATCATATTTGACATACACGATCGCTTATTGCGTCATCGCCATACACTCAACATATCTTTGTTTTTATTTATATCATTTTTTTTTTCAATCATCAAGCACCGAAAAAAACAACATTTTTTGTTACATCTTCAAAATAACTCCAACTCAAACTATTTGGGTAATTAAAAATGCGCACCTTTCAAAATAATATGATTTAGCATGCGTGGAATAAAATTAACCATAGTATGGGTTGTTCAGAAAGTAGAAACTTCTTTCTGGACAATCCTTACTATGGTTATTCACATATTATGTATTATAAACCACAGTAATACACGTATATTGAAAGATTAGTGACTCCTCAAGATTATTAACTAGATATGACGTATACAAATATGGAGTTAATCTTGAAAAAAATGTTGTTTTCTTACAGCACCACTTTTGCTCAATTTGTGATATATCAATGGATGAAAGAAGGCGGAATGAAGACATAAAAAATGAATGCATGAATCCATGAAATAGATGTTTTAAGTAAGATGAAGAAAGGAACGTAAATATGGTTTTACATGTGAAGAAAATGAATAACGAAAGAATGATAAAGCGAGTATACCTATTTTCCAAAACTTCTACCTTCTTTCGGAGCCATGCCCGTTATCAAGCATTGGCCTGGAACTAGATAAAGTATAGACCATTTATTCAAAGCGGTTCCGGAACAACTCTTTAACTCCAAGGTCTGTCCAATCCCTTATATTTTAATGCCAGAAGAGCTTTATCTTGCCCAGCCACTGCTTCCCTTAGTTTTTAATTATTTCACGGAGTCTTAACTTCAAGCCGCGTATCGTTTGTTAAAAATATTTGATTTCAAGGCGGTTTATGATTTTACCAGACGATGGAAAAAAATCTTAAGAACTGGTAAATACTTATGGATGGGATGATTTTACTTCAAGTTCTGTCGACATCACTTTGCGTACTTAACAACATCAATTCTCCTTCATATATCATATTTGGGAAAATTCCACTTTCTTTCAGAACACGAACATTCTCTTCGATCAAGCGATGACAGACTCAGTTGTATACCAATACACCACATATTCATTTGCCGTTCACTCGGCGCGACTGTAGAACTAACTTCAAACAGTTGTCAGATGTGCACGATCCTTATTTACGTTTAAGATAAAATTGATAAATTATTACACTAAAAAAATCCTTTCATCCGAATTTTCCTTTGTTTCCCTTCTATATCCTTGAACGAAATCCTTTTCTTCGATCACTGGTTATTTATTTGTTTTTTTTTTATTTGAATTAAAAAAATGATAAAACCTGTCATAGATCAAACAACGGATCAATGTATTTAACATGAGCTGGTCGGTTGACATAAATGATTCCAGAGCAATGAACCCACCAGATGTTCTATGTACAACCATGTACACAAACGAATGAAAAAAAATTAAGTAAATACACTATAACCGTATGTACGAGTATATTATTCATAAATTTCATCAAGATGAATAACAATTTGAATATTTTTTTGGGACCATGTAACTTCCTTTATTTACTTTTGTCTGGTTCGTTGGAAGAGATTGCCGCCTGGCAATAAGTCCGCCAGCTTGTTTTTACAATGAAGTGTTAAATAAAATAAATAAATATAATTCTGGATATACTTTGTAAACTAAATATGTGCACGGTATAACAATCTATAATTTCTAATATCGTAGTGTATATTTTTAGTAATTTGTTGATAAAGCATGCCCGAAAATGTGTGATGCACAATACTGAGGTATATAATTACCCCACAAAAACTCATGATGACTTTCGGCTTCCAAAAACCAAAATCACAAAGGTTCAAAATAACTTGATCTACAAAGATTTTTTTTTAATGAAAACCCCAAAAAGTATAAAAGACGCCGAAAACATTTGGAATATTCGATGTACATGTGATTTATATGTTAAAGATAGATTTAAATATTGTTGAAGTGAAAAAATATTCAAATGTATGTTGTCGAATGTAAAATAATCAATGTAAGTTAAAATCAGAATATAATTATTTTTTAACTTAATAAATAAACGAACAAACAATTTTAGTGATAAAATAAATTATTTTACGATATCAAAGAGCCGTGATGAAGAGTATAGAATTTCAATTTCAGTTGTGTAAAAATATAGGTAACCTAGATTATAAACTGGTCACTGGGCATGAGGCATCCCATCCCATTCAGAATGTCGAGCTATCAGAGATCACAGATCTAGAGGCGAGGATGTCGAGGCATTCCGTGGTAAAGGAAACCGGGATAGACCCTGCGTCATGCGGAAGATCGGTGGAATGCTGGCTGTAGGGTGAGGGGTCCGTCACAGTCTCCTAAGATGGACATTCTATTTGAATTCCACTGGCGTAAAATTGATTTGAAAATTTTTCAGATTCTTATCGCATCAACTTCGTGAAAACTTTATCTTGGATATAATTTATTTTGATTGAAAATAGTTCTGATACGAAAGCATTTAAAAACTAAAACTGTGTTTTTTGTTACTCTAATAAATTATCACGGTGTTTTTGTGCCTCCTATCATAAAGCTTTCTCCAGGCACACTGTATAATTCTAAAAAAAAAAATATCTAGTTTAATATTCTTAAGTGAATGTTTCACAAAATATACGAGATGAAATATTTAATTTATCATCATGACAAACCAATACGCATAGGCGTCTTCCATCCACATAATGACTGACAAGCATACTCAACCACGAAGGATTGCTTATCGTATGTAGATTACACACCTTATTACACTCGAAATAAAAGTTGAGGAAGTTACCAAAGGCGCAGTGGCGAACGCACCAACTCGATGCTCATTGCGCACCTCGAGCGTAAATAGATATTCAATTATTTTACATTACCTCCTTTATCCTCTGAAGCAAGGGCTCAAGCCACAATACATTGCACTCCACGTGCGAGTCGAGGAAGGTGAGCACGGGCGCAGTGGCGAGCGCAGCACCGCGCGCCCGCGAGCGCACCAGCCCTTCACGCTGTCCATTGCGCACCACGCGTACTTTGCGGATCGAGCTAAGCTCCGCGCCATCAGTAGCTGTGGACACACCGAATACAAATAAGTCAAAAATATATATTAAGATTGGGATAAATATTTCAAATATAACATATAAATTCAGTAGAATTATGATATTCAATGAAACGTTGTTATGATTGATATTTAATAACGATGCAACACCACTCAAGGATGGATATAAAAGATTTTTCTTTTAGAATATTTAACAATAAATTACTTTGTTATTCCACTAATGAGCCTGAAGAGAGCCTTGTGATAGGAAACAGAAACACGTGTAGTGGGGTTAATGTAATTAGAGGAAGAACAAAGTTATTGATTGTTAAATATTCTTAAATAGAGCTCCACAAAGTTAAATCTGACACTTTTGATATTTTTTTCTTCATGTTTTATTGAAAATAAGGTAAAATAATGAAATTTTAAAACAATATATTATTCCAGTGTTGAATTTCAAGCTAAACCGATTTTAATTAACACTATTACCTGCTAGATACAATACGATCCAAAAATTGAATGTAATTTTCTTTAAAAACTAGTAGATAAACAACACAACAAAGCAAACCTGTGCAATTCAATAAATTCATTCCGGCAAGAACAACTTCGTCACTTTACTCCTGTAAGTAGTCAAAGTCACACGAAAATCCATACAACGCCCATGTTGATTGCCAATCTGTGCAGTCATGCTATCCAAGAGTTCAAATAATCAGTTGCAAAACTTCACTATGGAACAAAACATTTTGCTGGGTGGACTTACAAAGTACGTGTAACATGAAAAGTTTACTTAGTTTCTGGACTGTTGATACAATGAGCTGACAATCTTAAATAATGTTTTAAAGTCAAACGTTTTTCCAGCGATTTATAGCGAAATATACTTTTTTTCTAGTTTAAAGCTTTTCAATGTACTATTGTATCACGGGCTTATTTTAAAATCAAAGTACGTTACATTGAAACAAAAATTACATCTTTTTGATTTTTTTCAGCTTTATATGATATATTTTCACAAAATTTAACTATATTAGTAGATGAAATATTTTTTGGCTTAATAAACCAGTACGTATGTTTACTAGGAAATAAAATCGAATAAAAACTCTATTAAAATAAGTATTAAATAAATAACATTCTGTTTCTCATAAATCTTAAGAATAAAAAATATAATGTTGCGAATTTTATTAGTGAGAGAAAGTATGGAACAATACATATTGTGTGGTAATAGACGGTTTAAATATGGACATCAAAAAGGATATGGAAACAGCTGAAATGAGACATACGCATTGTTTCCAAAAAATTAACATTGTCCAAGACTTCCTAGTCACTTTGATTGTGATTCTGAGAGTTAAAAAAATTGAATGCCAAAATGACAGAGATGTAAAAACCTTCATATATTGTTTCTAACTATTGCATTGAATTACACTTTCACTGATTAGATATCAATCTGGCGGATTTATTATGATAGTCATGTGGAAATCCCTCCTAGTCAACCAGAAAGATGTTCAAGAGGCGTAAAGTATAAACCAGAATGGAACCCTATTTAAAAAAAACGGTTGCCAACGAGAGTCAAACCCGCAACTCCTCGGTTGCCAACTAGGAGTCACGGAGGTTGTCGAGAGAAGTTTTATCATCTAAGTATAATATTTCACAAAATGTTATTGCATGCAATATACTCTGGTCGGTATTCTGCTTTATTGGTAATTTGTTTTAAATAATCAGAAAGAGATAATAAGGCATGAATATAAACTAAAGGCATAGGAATATAATCGTTTTGGTAAACATCGTCATTCGAATTCAATGCAAGGACGAAGTCAAGGGTTATAACAGTTTATCTAACTGTACCTAACTTGAAGTTGAAATTGCAACAGCTCGATATAAAATCCAAGTAACTTAACCTTAATTTAGAAAATTACGTGTAGATGGCGAAAATGCTCTCAAATAGTCCAACATGGAATTAAGAAAGAAATGCGAAAGACTTCGTAGGCGTTTTTTTTATTCGTATGATGCTTTTCAACATATCTGAACTGGCGATTCGGACATATTGAAGTACTTAATCGAGAGACAATATTGTTTTTGGTCCCATTAATTGAGCCTTTGGGTTTAAAATCACTAGATTAGATCAGGATTTTTTTTTTCGGATAGCTTTGAGAATGGAACCCGACAACTTCGGATAGAAGCAACGAGTCTTCAGTTTATTGGTAATGCATTGTAACTTTCAGTTTGACCACTAATTGGAGGCAGAGGTACGTAAAAAATACTCAATAAGTCGACAGTTTCAAATATCTGAGAAGCCTAATTACCTATGACCTTTACCCAGATATGGAAGTTAGAAACCGAATTGAAATGACACGTGCAGGATTTCTCAAGATGATTTCAGTTTTCTGCAATGATCAATTGAACCTCAAACTTCGGCAACACATAATTGAATACTATGTGTTAAATGTTTCAACACCATAAATGAAATATGGTATGTATTTTACTTTATGGTATTGAAACATGAAACAAGAAGACCAGAATGCTAAGTAAGCTAAAAGTATTCGAAATATGGATTTGCTCAGAATTTCTTAATTAAATCATATATAAAACACCGAGGTGCTGCGTCAAGGAGGTCTAGAGCAAGAGCTCTTAAACACCACAAAAT
The DNA here is from genome assembly GCA_949825065.1 of Odontocerum albicorne. NCBI lineage: Eukaryota > Metazoa > Arthropoda > Insecta > Trichoptera > Odontoceridae > Odontocerum > Odontocerum albicorne. Next base: position 25,076,317 of record OX463844.1, on the reverse strand, counting down.
GTCGAAAGATCGCCTATCCGGGTCATATATTGAGAGAAGAAAAATACCACTTCTTAAAAATAATATTGATGGGCAAAATTGAGGGTCAAAGCAGAATCGTTAAAAGGAGCCGGTTCCCAGACAGTTGGGGAGATGTTCCGTGCCGCTAAAGATAAAGGTATTTCCTCAAGAGTGATCGGCCGCATCAGAGAAACCGGACAAAACACATGAAGAAGAAGATTATTAATAATGATATGCTACAAATAGGAATTTTACATGAGTTTGAAAGAATGCCGAACAATAGATACATGAAAACGATCATTTATTGATCGTTAGTTAACCATACTATGTTATTCTGTGTTAGAGATGACCTACTTTCAAGTGTATTTTCAGTATTACGCATACTCTATTGTGGAACCCTGTGCAAAGCGAAACAGTCAAGGCATGGAACATTTTTCTTGGTCATTTGAAAGACACATCTACTAAACTATTCTCTAAGTTGCCCTACTTAAACCCAACTTACATAACAAATTCAATTCATGCAATACTAGCTATAAAATAGTTTTATTATATAGTTCTACTTCACAGCATATCCATATTGATGATGCGGTTATGTTGAAGAGCGTGGGTGAGAGACCACATTGATAGAAAAAAATTGTTTTCGATCCCATTGTTGAAGGCTAAGAACCTTTGGAGTGAATACACCACTGGCAGTTCGGTTACAAAACCTTGTCGACGAAATAAACAGACAAGGAAATTTTTTTATTATAATTTTTGGGTACAATCATAAATCGAACCCAAAATGCACGGTAAGAGAAACAACGTACCAACTAGGAAATAGAGGTTGTCAATGTTGAGATATAAAAAAATCAAAAGATATAAAAAAAAAACCAAATAAACAATGCAGATAAAAAACAAATTGCTTATTTTACTTTTCTTCATAAACACAATAAAAATTACAATATATAATATTATCATATATGATTTAGTTGGAGGCAGATACTTTGTATCCGACAGATTGCAAGGCGCAACAATGTCGCTATCATCCAAAAAATGGAAATAGCCGAGACTTTGACAACATGCAGAAAAAGAATCTTAACGTACTTTGGGTATGTGGTAGAAAGAATGATGAAAGTCTGGATTATCACGAGAATAGTTGAGAGAAGGTGAGCAAGAAAAACGTGTGGTATTAGGTGGACGAATCAAATAAAGGAGCTAACAGAATATGTTATAAGCCCTGTAATCAACGTGGCCCAGGACCGCGAGGGATGAAGACAGGTGATGCGCCGAGTTAGATATATCGCAGAGGGCTACGAAGCTCAGTATTGAGCACGCGATGAAGAAAACATGCTTTAGTATATATACCTATTATTTAGAATAAATTCATAATTTAGGAATGAGACCACATTGACACAGGCCTAGCCTAGTGAAGTATTTCTCTAAATTTACAAAATGGAGGGTTTTTAGAATTGTTATGTACTTGTACTCAACAACTCACATTTCAATAAAAACTATGTAAATTTAAAATTATGTATTTTATTGTATTAAACTTTAGCGGGACTATTACTATGTAGTAATCACTTTCAATCTACCAAAAATATATCAGATAAGCATTGAGTAAAAACCAGACTGTAATCCTATGTAGTGAAATTTGGGTTCCAAAGGGAATTGAACCCGTAATCCCCGCGCTGGTAGACAGTCTTCTTACCAAACTGGCCACGGAGGTGGTCTACTATATATGTATGTAAATATGTATTGTGCAAAGTACAATTAAAAACAATGTTTTTGGTGGATACGAATATTTACTCGACCTAGGTAAAAGGGATGTCATTCAATTTAAATACGAGAGTACTCGACTGCAACACTCTTATGCACGTGTGCATACTTTAATATTCCCCTCGGTTGGAATATTCTCCACGCGAGCGAGGCGGGTGCCCTACATAAGGGAATATTCTCCACGCGAGCGAGGCGGGTGCCCTACATAAGGGATAAAACGATGACCTCTTGGCCTGATTCTTCAGTTTCAGTGCACTATCTGTTGTCCGTTACAACTGGACTATATTTTTATTCTAACACATTCGTGTGAATCTATCTGTCGGATTTATTACTTTAAAGCAATTTTTCTAATCGATCAACTTTTTTTTTCTCCAAATTTAGTGTCGGTATAACCAAGTATTAAACTCAATATATTAACATAGTATTAGAGTACGTGTATATGTAATAACAATTAAAACAAAAGATAAATTTCAAGGAAAATGTTGAAGTTCCCGGGGTTCCGCTTGAAGAAAGCCTTGAAATAGGAAGTATAAAAGGTGTCATGGGGATTAGTGTAATTAATGGAATAAAGGAGTAATTTCTTCACCAGTATGATAAAACTTTCCATTGTTCTCCATCACTGTTTTAAGTAAACTTTTTTTTATTATTCTTATTGCAAAACTAATTTTCAATATTCTGAATATTTTTAAGTAAAAGCCGAATAATATAGTATCTTGGGATACATGATGCATTATTAATTTTTTTTAAATAATAAGAATGAAACACATCTAAGTAAGCTTGGAGGATCGTTCCAAAATCGGGCCGATTGAACTGGAATGATGATGTGTGATACGTTGAAATACAAAGAATCTTGCTTTAAGCAGATCGGAGGTATCAAGCTCAGAATGAAAATTGATATTTTCAAGCAACTTGGATTGCAGAAACATTCCAAAAAATTTCTTCCCCGAATTACGCTGCCGAAGGATTGCATTAAAAATACATGGTTTTAACAATATAGGGACATTTGCCTCATTACAAGACCCGTAATGCATACTTTGCGTAAGAAATTTAGCGAAAAGATAATCTCGCGGAACGCGGAATAAAAAATGTACGAATTATTGAATTTAGTTAAATATATTTTTATCACAATATTCATCCCTCAGTATATATGTCAATAAATAAAATCCAAAATACAAGCGAGTTCTGAAGGGAGGGAAATATTAATTTAAAAATATTATTTTAATCTAAGTGTTACTGATTCCCTCCACCCTGGTCGGGATTAGTATGATTTACTAAAAAAAGCATGTTTTCAAATATTTGTATTTATTTTCATATGAGAAGAGGCAAAGTACTCGTTTCAAAATTAATAGTTACTGACTCATATTTAAGCACAAAAATAGTTTGAAAACGAAAACATAACTTCTTTGATGCTAAATGCCAATTTAACATTCAATTAAATTCAACCCATTTTACACAACGGAAAAGTGTCTTTTATTTTCTTTGAGTTGAAGCCAAAAGCAACAAAAACTATTTTCATAATATTTAAAAATAAATCTAGTTTAAAATCATGAATTTTGAACAACCATGTTACGTACAATATATAAAATAAATTTGTATTTTCAAGCAAATTATTAATTTCTTACTTATCTGAAAAGTAAATTACTTGAAAAAGTTGGGTAAATTCCACAATTAAATTATTATTTAATATGCATCTGAAACATTAAAATGAAAGTTCTAGAACACTTACGATTGTCACTATAATCATCGACTAGAATAATTTCTTTGATGAGGTGGTCAGGACTTCTATTCAGAACACTGAAAAAAAAAACAATATATTAATAATTTCTCCAAGTATATCAACATTTTTAAACATTTTATCAGACAGCTATAATCAATTTGCAAGACTTCAACAAAATAAAACATTAAATAGCTCAAAAATGATATAAATTTTATTTTAAGAGGTTTTGTTAAGTTTTGGCGATTTTATTAAACTTTTTTTTTTAGAAAAAGTCAGTGTGTGATTGGTAAGCATTGAAATTTTAACAAATTTATACTCATTTTAACATAAACTATATGTTTTTTTTAATTATACATTGAACATAATCTCAAACTATAATGAACTTATTTTTTTACAAGAAATTCACTCAATATTAATTAAGCATTGTTAGCCGAAGAAAGTGATCATGAATATTTTGATGACACGATCGGTGATCCGAATTACATGCCCAATCCAACGAATGTGGAATCCATAAACGAATCAACATTAGAAGAAAGTGTTGTTGAGGAGAATATTGTGAACACTGATCCTGTACAAGAACATCAAAATGAATGCCTTCCTTACGAAACAAAAAAGGATTAAAACCTGTTAAATTAACAAAACAAGTTGATTGTGAATTCTGTCGTTTTAAATGTTATAATAATTTTACCGAGAATGATAGTTTCGATTTGCAAATCGTATTGGGCATTGAATAATTAAAACGTCAAAAAGAATTTATTTTAGCAAATGTACAATCCGTTGAGCCAAACAATTCAATTCAAATAAAGCAAGATCGATTTCAAATACTTAATTTTTGACTACTGGCGGAATTAAGCATCGAATGTGTCAGAAGTTTTTCGAGAAACCGCTTTCTATAAGTATTGGCCCCGTGAACAAAGCTTTTGAATTCACTACCGCTGAGGGTTTTTTTTTCAGGAAAAGACAACCGTGGAAACAGTGGTCCGGGAAGTAAACATTCTGAGATAATTTTGCGACGATTGAAGGAACACATTGAAAGTTTTCCTGTGATCGAATCGCACTACGTGCGAAAATCAAGTAAAAAGCTGTATCTTGACAAAAATTTGTCTATTTTGAAAATGTACGACTTATATAAGGAATTTTCCGAGAAAAATAATTCAAAACGCGTTTCTCAATCAACTTACAGAAACTATTTCTGCAACAATTATAATTATTCCTTTTTTAAACCTAAACACGACTTATGTTCTGTCTGCATCAAGTATAAAACAATTAGTGATAAAAATAAGGAAACCGTTCAAATGTACCACAACCATTTACGTCGAAGAAATTAATCGAATGCAGCATTGATGAGGAAGGCGAAAAAGTCAATTGGTTAAAGATAAAATGTCTGAAATATGAAAAAGTGAATCCAAAACAAATTTCATACAAATATGAGCATAACGGTGCATATAAAAAAATAATCATAACCGGCCGAGGAAGACCACGTAACACATCAGCTGATACGGGTAACACTCTTCTTGTCAAATTGTATGACAAAATGTTGCCAATCGCAAATGCAAAAAAGAAGGATTTGTTAAAACTGTGTTCTTCAGGAGTGGTGTCGGAAGAATTTCCCATCTGGTACGCATCTCTACCAGCTGATGATAAAGAAACTATTAGTGATTCGTCCAGCGATTGTGGTGATACTTATTATTTTACATAATACTATTTCCTTTTATAAAGTTGTTCAATTTTATGCATAATTTTACTGTGCAGAATCCTCAAAACCTCTCAAGAAAAATTAAAATTAACTGTGTAAAAATCATTAAGTGATCTTTCTCACATATTTCATCTGTAAGGAAAAAATCATTAAGTGTTAAAACTTCTTTTTCTACATCTTTCCAGTATCTAAACAGTTTTTTTTCTACACATAAACATGTAGGCTAATAATACAATACATCAAACAAGGTAAATATTTTCAATGAAACCAGTATTTTGGATTTTATAGAGAAAAAAATCGTTTTTATCCATAAAGTCTAAAATGCAATTAATGACTTTTTCCTTAACAACGACGATATGTTTGTTTTATGTGTATGTTTTATACATTTGAATTATTAAAAGTTTCACGTGTTTCATGCAACTAACGTAAACTTTTGACAAACGTCACATTTGATTTTAACGAACTGGCACATTTTTGAACTGGCATTGTTTGCAATCATATTGACCGCCTGCTCTCCTTCATGTCCAACAGAGTTATGGGAGATATATAAATCGCGCATAGCTGAAGATATTTTCCGTCGAATACGCGAGGAAAATTCAAATATGAACATGGGTTTCTCAGCAGAAATCTACAACGAAGCGTTGATAATGATTGAAGATTTGTGCTTAGAAATCGCAAACAAAGTTCTCAATCAATTGAGAATGCCATCACCGAATCGATCTGCTGCAGCTTCGTTCGATGTAGAATTGCGTCGTGAACAAAATTACAACACGGGTGATCTTTTGTCGTATGTGCAATCAAATATTCCTAAGCTAACGCTTGAGCAAAAAGGCATTTACGATCAAATAATGCAAACCGTCAATAACGGGGTTGGAGAAATCTTCTGTGTCAATAAATAATTATGTAAATGTTCGTATGTTAAGCCCACGTGCAACATTTCCATAGCATCCAGCTTCCAGCTCCCACGTGCAACATTTCCAAAGCATCCGGCATGGGAAAAGTATTGCAGAAATGCAAACTTATTGTTTGGGATGAATGCACAATGGCACACAAAAAATCGCTCGAGGTTCTTGATCGATCATTGTAAGATTGGCGTGGAAACATCAGATCATTTGGAAACGCATTAATATTGCTTGCAGGAGATTTCAGGCAAACATTACCTGTAATTCCTCGATCGACACCGGCGGACGAAATAAATGCTTGCCTGAAATACTCTACTTTGTGGCGACACGTTTTTTTTTTGTTTTTTCATTGTTTTTTAGTTCGTGTTTTTGCCTTTTTTAATGTTTCGCAATTTTATATGTTTTAGTTTTAACTTTCTTCTTTTTTAGTGCAATCGATCTGCTTTAGTTCATCAAAATAATGCCTCGCAGAAGATCAAACGTAGGTCGTCAGCGAACGAGCGAAACAGACAAAGAATGGCTCAAATACGTGCCGAGGAAGCAGCAGAGCGACGTGCAGCCAGACTTGAGGATGCACGGTTGCGAGCACGGCGATCACGTTCTGCAGCTTCAGATCTGTTTTGTTCTCAACAGAATGAACGCGACAGGCTGAGAGTGGCCGAAAGACATCAAAAATATTGTATGCCCACAAGCATTGTGAAATTAAACATATTAGAAGCGTGTGCTTTCTCTTTTCTTTCTTTTCCATTTAACCAGACTTAGCCACAGCAACGCGTGGCCGGGTATAGCTAGTCAATAATAAAAGGACAATTTTATAAATGCTGTTAAGTGAGAAATAACCGAAATAATTTATTTAATGTCAAATATATTATACATATATAGTATGTGTATATTAACAAAATAAATGCCCTTTAAGTGATATGTTTACCGATACAATTATATAGAAGCCATTTTAATTCATGTTAAATTATTTGGCTACACGCTCTGGTTTCCTTTCGAAACGAATCAATCTTTCGCCTTTTACTTAACAAAATATTGTACAGTTTGTAAACGTATATAATTGCATATAATACATCTGTATTTTATATGTATTTTTATATGTATTTGTATAAGCTGTTGCAATTTTTTATCTTAAGGGTTTTTTTTGTAATAAACTTAGCCCTGAAGAAGAAAACTACATCGGTTTCGAAACGTAAACATCACAACTCAAACCACACAATACAACACCACGAAAGACTTTATAAAGTTGGTACGGAGAACCGCGAAACATGACAACCAGATTTTGTTATAAATACAGTTATTGAAAACCGATCACTTAGTGAAAATATTTGTTTATACGAGTATTGCTATCGTCATTTCAAATGCCAAGATTGAAAATAAAAACCGGAAAAAAGTTCGCAATTACCAATGATAATTTAATTTGAAACGGTATCTTATGTTGTCGACTGTCTCAAAAAGTATAAAGGTGGGGTTCGTCATACTCATCGATACGTTTTTTGCAAACTTTCAGTATTCTGTTAAACTTGCAAGAATTACAAAATAGCTGATTTACCTTATGGGTAAACTTTGCCGTATTGATTTTCTAACGGAGCCCAATTAGGTCGCATAAAATATTCACACTCAAAGACAATATTAGTAAGGAAATCGGGGCACAAGTAACCTAATGTAGTTAGGGACGGAAAGTAACTAGAGAAGGAATCTTAACTAAAGTCTTGTGCAAAACATAAATTTGAATACTTTTGTGCTTTCGACCAAGTGAGGTATAATTTCTGGGTATCCTTAGTCTCCATTTGGTATGAGACAGATACTTTTAAAGCCTTAAACACATCAAATTTTAAGGCAATTTAAATGAAAAAATATTACAAGCACATCTTTAAAAAGCTTAAAAATTCATATAAAATACAAATCCGGATACAACATAGGATATACAACTCAACACGGCAACAACTCCGAAAAATATTGTTAACTAGTATAAGAAGAATATATGTTACATACATGCATACCATCATGCCATTTCCCTGTCGGGGTAGTCATAAATAACAGAACGCCAGACTTTCCAATCTCAACACACATCCTTCGCCTCTTCTAAATCCGTACACTTCCTCAAGAATTCATATAATTTCTGACTTTTTAAATTCCCTTCTTTCAAAATATCATTCACTTGATACAACCATCATTTTCTTGGTATTTTCTACCATGCCTTCCACACATCTGCATCATATATTTGTTTTGTTAGTATTTCTTCATTCATTCGTTATACATGATCAAACCATCTCAGATCTCTTTTATATCTTATTTAATAGTTCTAATCCCTAATCACCTCATTCCGTATTCTGACATACATTGTAACTCCATTTATTATTCCGAGTCCACGCACTTGTACAACATATATTCGGCTCTTGGTTGATACTAAAATACTAGGATATAAAATAAATTGTATACACAAAAATAAAATTCGAAAGCCGAAATTTAACAATAAAATACACATTTTATTGGCTTGATATTTTGCACCTAGAGAATTGAGGTACGTTTTTACGACATTCAATATAAATCAACATGTTACGTGGAATCCATTTTGCATAAATACGAATAACTTGAATTAGCTTCCTGGTATAAATTTTATTCCTCGTTTTTCAGTGAATTAAATGTTTATTTATTAAATAGAATTACTATTCAGAACAAAAAAAAAACAGTATCAGAATCCGCAAAAATAAATAAATATTACAAGAATCATTATCAAAAATGTGTTGAAATAAGCATTAAGCGAGCTATTTGTAATAAATAAAATACGAGTATGTTCCAATTAATCGAACATGTCTGAGTGTGAAAAAAATGACTAACATTTTCAATTTGCTAGAATTTCAACAATTAAACGATATTGTAATTTATTTTATCAAACACTGTTACTTCCACTTTTTTATAACGGTATAACTCTACCGGTTTCAAGGCTTTCACCTCATCTTCAGGGGAGCACAGACAAGACTTGTTTGTGCTCCCCTGAAGATGAGGTGAAAGCCTGGAAACCGGTAGGGTTATACCGTTACAAAAAAGTGGAATAAACAGTGTTTGATAAAATAAATTACAATGTCTTTAAACCTCCACAACGTTAATGCCTTAACTATAAACAATAGATTAAACGAAATGTACCACAAGGCACGAAAGTGGTCATTCCACTAAAAATATACATTTTAAATATAATTTATTATATTATTACAAAATGTATTCATGAGGGTGCCAAAATAATGTCCCCGTAGTTGAAATATAATTTAAAAATAAACAAATTCTACTTGTTGCGGATAAAATTTTACGCTAATATGCCAAAAACAATCCAAATATTTTAACTGTAAATGAGACTTTTTTTATGAAACGTTACCTCTCCTTAGCATAAGAATGTTTAGTTGACCTCCGTCTTCTAGGTTATAGATTCGATTACCGTTAGATCCCAATTAATTTTGAAAAAGGTTTTGAATTTGGTTTTCACTTATGGCCTCTTTAAAATTGTTCTAGTAGGTTGAAAAAAATCCATTAGGCAAAAAACTAACCATAAAGTATACAAAAAAAATGGAATACAATAAAACGTCGAATGAATTTTTTAAGCCTAAATTAAACTACAAAATGAACGTAAATAGGTTAGATATTTTTGCAGATATCGGGTTCGTATATTTATTTATTTAACACTTCATTACAAATACAATCTCGCGGGATTATTGCCAGGCGGCAATCTCTTCCAACCAACCAGGCAAAAGTAAATAAAGCAAGTTACATGGTCGCAAAAAAATATTCAAAAGATTACTCATATTCATGAAATTTATGAACATATACATATTTAAGCAAAAGTGAGATATCATCAAAGGAAAAGAAAAGGATGATGAAGAATCATTGAAATGAATAAAAAAATCACAAATATTCGTCAGATTGGTTTTCGAGAACCTTTTGTATAGAGCGTTTTATCTCGTACTGTTTTAGCCAAAATATTTTTTTTAAGCTAAAAATTCCATCGAGTTTTTACGTCAACACAATTGTAACGGAAAAATGTGTATCAGTAATCTAGATATCCTTTTATGAAATAGGTTTATGTTTCCGCCCCATCACTTACAAACTACAATATTTTAGCTCAAATACGAAGTCATCAAAATTAGGATGTTATGAGACTCATAAAGTGATTTTTTTTCTTCATACCCTCCCACGTAACGTGAAACTTAGTGAGTGGATTTTTTCCTTCAACTGTCCCACTCGTTACGTAAATGTATTAAAAATTCCACAACTAATATTATATGAGGAACGCCGCGAATTTATATAATCGTATCTTTTTGTTAATGGATGAATACTTCATATAATTACACTGCTAAAATACATAACTCACTTTTTATTTTAATTTTAATCAAAATAATTAAATCCTTAAAATAACTTTCACCAGCTATGTATGCTTACGACCTTTATGGTCTAGTTAGTAAGGAATCAGTCTTCCAATCCGAGGATTGCGCATTCGATTCCCGTTGAAACCAAGATTTTTTAAATAAGATTTCCAATCTGGTTTTCACTAAATCCAAACTGTTCCGTAGGGTACCCCACCACACCGGAGTGTGAATAGGAAAACATTTGCACCGACAGATCAGATACCAGAGTGGGAGATGATAAATAGCAAAATAAAAAATTGTCTTATATGTAATGCACTGCAGAAGGCCTTTTAAGTTTTAGGGAGTCACCAAATTTTTCACAAAAATTGGTTCAAAATTATTCCTGGTCACAACAAGGACAATGTAGCCAATCGGGTCCAAGATAGCCCGAAGTATATCTGCATGAAGCTCCTTCATATTTTGAAATATTCTACTTTCCTCACTGCATCATAAAATGTAGTCTGCGGGTTGATCTGAGTGGCCACATAAATTGCAACAAGGCGAAGGAACTAGATTTACTTAAAAAAATTTGCTCTTGAAACTCTCGTAGCCAATGAGGAATTGGAAGGTCCAGTAGTTAGGAACCACCCAAGGGGAGTTTGAGGAAAGAATTTACAAGTGTATCACCCCTTTGAGGATGATATCCAACGTGACTATCATGCTATTAATAATGAGTTAAAGCAGGTTTTTCATCTTGCTGGTTGGTTGAAAGATATTGCCGAATGTACTGTATACATATTATAAATGAAATCTATCAACCTTCGCGGCCTTAATGGTAAGACGCCTGCCTTCCGGCCTGAAGGTTACGGGTTAAATCCCCGTTGGAACTCTTTAAAATGGATTTCTGTTTTGCTTTACTTCGAAATTCTTAAACATATTTCCGGTTGGTTGGAACAGATCGTCATATAGGCCTCGCCAGGTTGTACTGTATACAACGAAAGTAAAATATAAAACAATACAATATGCTGATCTTTTTATGAACCATTATGGTTAATTTGTGTTTTCTTGTGTTGTAATTTAGGAAATAAAATTGATTGATTGATGGTCATATTACTTAAAAATTTAAATTTGGTCCGTGTTTCAATCGAATACTCAATATTTTTAAGAAATACAATTTGTTCTTTAAAACAAAAACAAAATAAATTATTGATCCGTTTTTTGCTCTTATTCTACTCAATCCCGTTTATTTCTCGTGATTGAATTGGATTTTTTTATAATAAGTTTTGCGAGATTTTTTTAAGGAAAATTCCAAATGAAATTCAGTTTTTTTCTGAACATGGACTCCCCTTCGAGTGTAGTGATGAAAATATAATTTGGATACTGTACATAATTGTATATATCTTATTTAGAGTACAAACTCAAGCGATTTCATCGTCGGGTCGCCCATAAGATGCATATTGTCTACGTAACACTCCGTCGAACGGCAGTCATTTATCGGTAATGAGTCTGCTGTAATTTGCTCCATATTGTTCCAGATTTGTCAACAGGAAGTGAGTCGGTCTATTTACGACTTTATAGCAATAAATTCACCAAATATTTGCATAAAAGTGTAAAATAAATTGATAACTAAACCATGTTTTTCTAAAAAAATTGTTCCGGAACGCTGCTTTCTTGGAAAGGACTGGGTTCTTGTAACCTTGATTTTTAGCAATATAAATCAGAATAAAGGACAAAGAAACATCAAAGAATCATAAATATTTAAATGGGACATTTAAATGTCAACATGCCTTTTGAAATGATTTTATTTCAGTTAATCGGATTACAGAATTAGCCAACTGTCTGAAAATGGCAAAGAGAAATGTACCATTTTATACCTAATATGCCTTCGGGCAAGACAACTTTGTGAGGCTTAATTAATTCAAAATTGAGCAAATATTCAGTCTGGGCAGAACATGAAAAGGTTTTTTTCTTTACAGGAGACACCTACGTTTCATAGAACTAACCAAATGTAAGATTTTTTTACAGGAGACACCTATGTTTCATAGAATTAACCAAATGCAAGATTTAATGGTGTGGTAAAATATATATTTACTTATAACGGTGGATGTGAAACTGAAATCAAGAGAAGAATATGGATAATAAAGAGTGCTGTGTCAAAGCGTGATCCAAAAAAACGAAAAAAAGGATTTTTTTATTTGGTACAATTTGGCTTTTCGATGTTCCAAAGGACTCTTAATAATTCTTATGTTTTGTATAAATCGGACATATTAAAGAGCGTGTCCGGGAGATAATATTGTCTTTGTCACCAGTGATCTAGTCTTCGGACTTAGAATCACTAGAATAGGCACGGAAATCGCCGATCGTAATTAATTGCACCTATTGGGAGGAAACAACAATCACACTGAGAAGAAACAAGACTCACACACGTACTCGGCGCGTACAAGTATTGATACTTAACGAACTTTTTACCATACTATGACTCTTTTTTTTTTGTTAATCATCGGGAATCGAATCCGACATCCCCCGACATTTGCGAAAAAAAAATTTTATATTTTTATTCTTGTATCACGTAAATAGGTCGATTGGGTCTAGAGCTATAAACCCAACATGGTACACAATGATCGGTTTTTTATTACTGTCGAGAATCGATTCTGAAAACTCTCGTATAAAGACCTGACCTTTTCCGGGAGGAAATGAGAAAGGGGTAGGCTGATTTCTCATATCGCTTATATCCTGTTGAATAAATCTCTAATTTGATATATCTGTACATACGAGTACAAGTTATAAAAGTTAACGACAAGAGATATCTTCATGCCCAAACTAAAAAAATGTAAAAACACACCCCATTAACAACCCAATCGTGTCGGCCAAATAAAGACCTACAGAAGATTAACTGCCTACAAGGCTATTTAACTACACTTTCGTTGAATGAAGTACAACCAAAGGATTTATTACGACGTGCGAATATTTTCCAACCAACTAGAAATATGTTTAAGAGGTTTAAAGAGAAAATCAGACTGGAACCATTTTAATAAAATTTCATTACACTTCATCGTATATAGTACAACCTGGCATGCTTATTGATGTCAAAGAGGATCTAAGTGAAAACCAGACAGAAATCTTTTTTTAAAATCGAATTCTCGTCCCACGAATTGGAAGACAGGCGTCTTATCAACTAGGTAACGGATGTCATAAAAGATAGGGTACTAACGGGAATCGAAATCATAACCCTCGGGTCGGTAGACCTGCGTTTTACCAACTAGGGCATGAACCATCATTTAGAAAAAGTAAAATTTTATCATTAACCCGATGATCTTTCTCTAAACCAATTTATTCTCTTTTCATAGTGCAAACATGTCACACGACGCGGTCATCATTCTAACGCTAAAACTAACAGTATTAAAAATAGTTTCAATAGATGGGAATCAGTATGTCGCTTATCCACATCAGTTTTGGATATCATATCAGGATAAAAATTCTTTCATTACCCATAATCTCCTTGGAGTTTAAAAAAGTGTCAGGAAAACAGCAATTACCTGACAACGGTTCTGAGTAAAGTCGATCTCGCCTCATTGTGGAATGTGATGATGACGCTGGTCTGAGGAAGATCGTCCGAGAAGGTCTTCACTCGACACCTGGAATAAAACAGAAAGATTCATGATAATAAAATACAATTACTGTAAATAAATACAAGTATCATCGCCCCATTTTCCTATTGGGGTAGGCAGGGAGGAAAGAGCGCAAGACTTTCTTAGCTCACCACACATCCCTAGCCTCTTCAGCATCCATACAACTACTATGATTTCTCTAACATATATTCCGTATTTCTTCATTCATTCTTTCTACATGCCGATAGAATCTCACAGTTCTTTTCTAAATCTTACTCATATCATCAGTCTTAAGTTCACATTCATCCCTAAACACTTCGTTCCGTATTATGGCATCCATTGTCACACCGTGTATTCTTCTTAGCATACGCATACGATTATAAATAGCATTTATCCGTGTTCATTCAGTTTTTTACATGCCCCCTTTTTACTCCCATATATCACAGTTGATACTAAAAAATAGTTATGTATACTGTCTGGTTCAAGTGTATGTGTTTAAAAGCTCCATTGATTTTATTTCCCATAGCTACACGCCGTTTGATATCTCTCGTAAACCTTCCATCATCTAAAAAAGTACTACCTAAAAGCAAAACTCGCCAATCACCTGTGAAAATACTTGCTTTAATATTTCATTGTTCACCCATATATAGCATTTACTTGAGCACATTTGTATCAAGGAAACATTATATTTAATAATACAATTATAAATTTGACTAGTTTTTACGTCTGAAAATTAGTGAATGATCCCTTGTAAATTTTTTTTGAACTTCAAGTGCTCTTTCTTGATGTCGTGTAATTATAATGAGATTTAATTGGTATTCTGTTTAAGTGTGGTTTTTATTTTAATGACTGATCTGTGTATACGAGTATATGCCCTCGCTATTTTTTATTTTGTTTTGGGACACCTAACATACCTGTCTCAAGACGCACATACTCCTAGTATGGCTGAGGAGTGCTTTGTATGTTTTTTTTATAGAAAACCTTGCCTAATTTTTTTTAAATACTTATTAAAAAAAATATGGATTAGGATGAGAATTGAGGAAAAGGAATATTTTGAAATAAATCAATTTTTGTATTTATTCCTTAAATATTGATTAGAAAATAAATAAATAATTACCTAGTGCATTTATTAAAAATAAAATAACGATTTATATACTGCCATTTAAAGAACAGGCTCTCCTCAATGACGCTATTGTCGATCCTGCTCTAATTGTCGATCCTGCTCTAATTGTCGATCCTGCTCTAATTGAGCCTTATATTTCTTACAAAAATTAAATGAGTTATTTGTAAGGACAGAAAAAAGCGGCTGCTGCCAATAGATTATGCACTTTTCCGTATCTGTATTTTGTTTAGAAAACCGCAGAAAACTTACCATG
This sequence comes from Odontocerum albicorne, assembly GCA_949825065.1. NCBI lineage: Eukaryota > Metazoa > Arthropoda > Insecta > Trichoptera > Odontoceridae > Odontocerum > Odontocerum albicorne. Next base: position 25,060,926 of record OX463844.1, on the reverse strand, counting down.
GAAAGACCAACTACAAAGAAACCTTTGCATATTTTACGATATATAGTATGGTGGTAACACGTTCGGCTTTAGGTGGAGTGTAGTGTATGTATGTAGTATGCATATATATACATATTCATAAATTTTGATAAGAACCTTCAAAAGGATTGCGTTCAAGTGCTTCCTAAAGATATCTTCTCATATCTCTAACAATTAGAAGAAGATAATTCTATTATAAAGATAATTATGTTCATTTAAATTTATAAATATTCACGGAATCAAGTATTATTGTATAGTAAAAAGAATCAAAAAAATATAACACAATGATGCAGAACAATGAAAAGATTCTTCATGCGTTGTATTGTATTACACTTTTGTTGCATTGTATAATATTGTATTACACTTTCGTTGTATACAATACAACCTGGAAGTCTTATTACCATACAGCACACCAAAAAGATGTTAAATAGGCATTAGGTGAAAACCAAACTGGAATCCTCTTTTAATATATCTAGATTTTAACGGGAATCGATCCGCAACGGGTTGGAAGACAGTCTTACCATCTAGGTCACGGAGGTCGCCATACACTTCCATTGTATACAGTGCAACTAAGGCGTTTAGAGCCATGAAAAAACCCCTTCTACCCAACAACAAAGTTATTAAGCAAGCCCGAAAATTCTGAATAAAAACTAAAAGGAAAAAATTGTTTACTTAGATATTTTCTTGCATAAATATTCGGTTAAATGTTTGGTTAAATGTTGCATAAATATTCGGTTCGATTAAATAATTCTTTGATAAAGTGAAATTATAAGTGATCGGCGTAATAAACGCTAATACCTGTAAAGAAATAAAAATATTTTTTATTCATTATATTATAGTTATTTTAATGTCCTTTAAAAACGCCAGTACTTAAACCCGTTAGACAATATGCTATATTTCACACAATTTTTATTTTTCATGTTTTATTTCATCGGTTGATTGCATTAAAAAAAGGATATTATTTTAAGGTCAGAATCAACCGTGGATGCAATAAATATTAGCGCGTGCTTTGAAAAATACACATTCATTTCAATTGTGCATGATACTTTTGGATCGTCTCTAGGAGCAATTATTATTCGGCAATTTGATACAAATCCTTGTGAGTTTAAGTAATTCTGTTGGACAAGATCCTGGATTATCAAGAGCTTAACTCCCTTCCGACATTTAATACTTGCAATAATTGCTTGAAGCCTTACATAGGACTGTTGATCCTATTGGTGTTTTCATGAAACCTTTATTTCAGGGGTCTTTAACTATGTGATCACTCTTATATATTCCATCGGTATGAACATTTGACCAAAATTGATACATGTTTATTTCAATTTTTTTGAAAATGGTGCGTCTTTTTTTTACATAGAACTACAGAAATTAACGAATGGCTTACAAATGTACAATGGGAATGTCTGCAGGATGATGTATGCTGATGACACGGCAGTACTAGCGGATAACGAGAATATATTATAGAGTTTGTTAAGTAAATTGTATGAGAGATGTGAAGTGAAAGATCTGGGAATGAATGCTAGAAAATCTAAAGGCATGGTGATAGAACAGCGTAAAAGAAAAAGTAAATGCGATATACGGGTAAGTAATTAAACACTCGAGTAGATTTAGGAATTCCGTTATTGAGGTAATAATTTCTCAGATGATAAAAGAGTTACGAGGGATATCGAACGGCGTGTATCAATAGAGAACCAAGTCAATGGGGCACTGAAACATGTATACTCGAACCAGACTGTACGAAAAGCTGCTAAGATGATTGCTTACAATAGTTTGACTTTGGTATATGAAACAGGGACGTGGAAAAAATACTGAAAGGAGCCGAATAAATACTGTAGAGATGTATGAATTGAGAACAATACATGCGGTGAAAATGTGTGACAGAATGCGTAATGATTAGAGATGGATGTGTATTAAGCAAGATGTAGAAGAGCACTCTGAGAGGTTTGGGCATGTAGAACGAATGAATGAAGAAATACTAACAAAACAAATATACAGTACAAATGTGAGTGGGTGCCGTGATAGAGAAAGACCGAGCAAGGTATGGTTGTATCAAGTGAATGGTGTTTTAAGAAAGGAAATATAAAAAATCAGAGAAATCGTAAAAAAATACGGAAAACTGGACTTTTTTTTATCCGCTTTGAAAGGATTTCTCCTGTCACACAAATATGGTCTGCTTCTAGAGTGAACTTATTCGTTAGGAAGAATATCAGCCAGGATTCTTCTCATCCTGCTAGGCAGTGCCAAAAATATATTCATAGTGTAATTCAGTTGGTTCAATATCTCTATACCTCGCATGACTGAGTGTTTAGCCATGATATTCGTTCTGTAAATTGGTATGTAGAACAGAGGGTGATTCCTTGCACGATTATATTTATTAGGTACATATAAACTTAGTGCTTCTAGAATCGCGGGACAGTTAAAACAACCTTGAAAAACCTTTAGTAGGAATTTCGCAATGGATTCTTGCCTTCTTACAATATTTCGAGACTTCTATAGTTACACACCGTGAGATGTTGGACTTGGTGAGCATATTTTGGGTAATCGCTCATTGTTCTGTACCATAGGCATCTGAGACTTTTGTCCTTTCTAATTATCCCGACAGGGAAATGGCACGATATAAATTTGTCAGTTTTTATATGTTTATTTGTATTTTAACGCTTTTTCAAAGTTATGAAATGAAATCAAGGAATAAGTTTACTTTCTTAAAAAGAGGTGCATTTCAGATAAAATCGTTTATTTTTGTCCCAAGTAAGTTGATCAAAATATTATTTGTGATTTTTGTCTCCTTAGTTTGAGAAGATAGACGATGTTTTTTTTTTGTTGGAATCCACTTTTTTTAAACATTGACGTTTTTACGAGTATATATTATATAACGTGTGTTATCAATTAGGTTCAATTCGAATTTTACAAAAAAAGTAAATAGTTCCCGCTACACAAACGGCAATCTTAAAGGTGCTCGAAGTTCAAAAAGGTTACGAATAACTGCTTTTATCCGAATAATGTTTTGCAAGGAGTTAAGGAAATGGTTAGGTCTAAATTTAGACCCTTAACAGAGAGAAATGGCACGCGGCAGACGGATTATTGAAACAACCCACAAATATATTTTGTCGATTTATTTGATATGCCAAATAAAAATACCTTAATCCCATAGGTATAAAAATATCCACCCAGTTAAATGGATATTTATAGATAAATTCCCTCTTCAAATGTGGTTCGATACAAGCCCAAATAACGCGTTTACTCAATTGTCTCTGTAAAGGAAAATGTGGGTTGGGTCCTTTATGCATATTTACGTCCATTTGGGTGTTAATAAAAGCAACCACCAGTCTCGTGTAACAAAATTTTTCACTTATAAATCCAACAAACACCTATTTCTAATAATTGCAGATTTCTCAAGATTTGCAGTACTTATAATTGGGCATAATACCCATGAACAGCTTTTAACTAGTAGTACAGAAGGATGTGGCATGATCAAATTAACAAAATGTTGAAAAGGGGAATAACGAAAAATCTTTATAACAGGAGAGAAGCGCGGTGTATGGACAGGACATGAAGTGTGGTGGCATGGTGGTGGTGATGGTGATGATACACAGCGTTGTTAAAAGAAACGTCAATTTCCGTGGACTTACAATAATTTTATAAAACCAAACGTTTTATTTATTTTATGCTCCATTAATGAGCGTATTGTTCTTGATGATAATGATTAACAAACAGTAGCAGACATAAGATGAGCCTTTTAAAAGAGCGTCGACTATAGCATTGTTTTTGTTGCTTCAAGTCTTCCGCCACTATGAATAGAGGAAACTTTTAAGTTCGTTAAGAGTTTCTCAAGTATTCAGTGGTTTTTTTTATTTAAAAAGGTAAGGTTTTCTCACAACATCACCAATTTGTTCAATACGCAATTGATAAATTTTTCCCACAAGTAAAAAAAAGCACTGGTTAGAAAAAAAACTGTATTAATTCAAGTTTAAATATAATGTTAAGGATGTTATTTTTATGTTACATTTATATAAACAGTTAAAAGAGAATAAAACTTGCAATAACAAATTATTATTAAAATGTATTATAAAAAAAACAAATTTATCATAGAATTAGTGAAATGTTTAATTTTATAGAAGTTTTTATAGAAGGTAAAGAATTAAGCTGCTGTCAGATTCAACAAGAAATTATAAATACCATTATCCATCCCAACAATTCAAGAATTAGCAATAGAGACGATTGATATTTCAACCTTTCCAGGGTGTAGAGTTTCCCCACTCAAACACCACAAATAAATGAAATCTTATACCTAAATGCTTCAGCAATTAGACCTGTAGACCAGTTTCTTATTTGTCAATTATATAACCACAATTTAACTAGACATTTTCCTATCAATTTAAGAACTAGAATTTAATTTTCATGAAATCGATAATACCATGTTTGAACTACAAAAGTTCACACAAAACGAATTAAATTATTCAAGACGAAGTCTAAGACAACCAAAAAATGTTACACAAGCCTCAGAATTTAGCTTAAAGATAAAAAAAAAAGCTTTATCCACACGAAACTTCAGAAAAATTATCTAAGCATTGTTTAAAAATTCTGTTTCCACAAACTAACCTTTCATAGGGTAAATTTATTTGTGAAGAGCTGGGTGAGAGATTTGACTAGGGTATAAATGATGACAGCCCGTCAGATATATTATGTACAAACAAACACGCAAAAGGATAAATTAATAAATTACGTCAACATAACAGTTGAATCTTTGCAAATACAAAGAGGGGTTGTACATACTTAAATCAAAGTTTAGAAATATTCAATACTTTTATGACTGGGTTTTTTAAAACAGTAGATTTTTTTAAACATTTTTTAAGCAAAAAGATAAATGACCTTCCTGCTTTAGTTGTTAAAACTCTTTTTAAGTGCAAATATATTTTTAAGTGCAAATATACTAGATAAACAATATTCAACTTAAGTTGTACCTGAAATTTTTTGGACTGTCTTAGAATCTGTGCAAAATTTATCATCGTGAGAACTTATTTTCTATGGTACTCTTCTATTATATATAACCGAATTTGTAATTCGAATATATTGAAGAGCGTGGTCGGGAAACAATATTGTCTTCGACCCAGTAATCCAGCCTTTTAATTTCGAACAACTGGAGTTGGTACGGAACTCGCAGTTCGTCATTGCACATACTAGAAAAGGCTACAACACCAGCATACGAACTAGGCACGCACGTGTTTGGTAATCAGACTGGGACCCTTTTTCTTAAGTTTTTTGGGTGCTATCAAGAATCGAACCCGAATTGTCTTAAATGTCGCAATTGCTTTAAATGTCGTCGTGTGTAGGTACTTGTTTATCGTTACATAGGAGACAAGTTTTATACTTTTTATATTAAAAAATCTATTTTCTTCTTTCATAAAGTTTACAACTTTGTGAAAATAAAAGTAGCGCATATAGTTTATATACCTTAGACCCGAAACACCGTTTGACCTATGAGGCAGATTTACGACATGCTCACAGGTTGAGGTTATTCAAGTGCTAAACCTTTTGCAGATATTTTTGGGGTATGGTTGAAGCTTAACATTACGGAGTTTTTATTACCCCGGCACATGTCGAAGGTTCTTTCATGATTTCTGTACCTTGAAAACTCTCCTAAGCTTTTGAAATCTGAATAGTGAACCGTGAATACTTGAGAAGTTATGAGGATAGTTTAAAAAAGTAATAAATAAAATGTATTCTCAATTATAAAGATGGATCGTAAGGATAAATTATATGTAAGTAAAATATGACTATTGACGAAAGTAAAATAAATACGGAACCTCAACCGTATGTGGAAAGAATATTATGAGGAAGATAGATCTTCAATATAATATGAAGATATGAAATAAGGACGTATCACAAGAAATCCAAGATGTCTGAAAAATATACTGTACATGTAACGGGTGTTTTTTTAAAGGGGGAAAGGATTTAAGATTCCTATATCTCTCGGTAAGGATGCCAGTTGTCAAGCTGTCATTGCCATTTTTACTCAGTAACGTTTGACAATTCATCGTGAATAGATAACATATACACCGCAACAACGCTACGATATTAATGTGGTATACTTCAAAAATCAGCGTTCAATTGTCCAAACTCAAAGAGCTGTTTTACCGGAAAATTTCGTTCAGTGATGAGGCACATTTTTGGATTAACGGATATGTTAATAAACAGAATTGCCGCATTTGGAGCGAGGAGAATTCACATGAGGTTATCGAACAGCCATTACATCCACAAAAATGTACTGTTTGGCGTGCTTTATGGGGTGATAGAATCATTGGCCCTTATTTCTTTAAAAATGAAGCCGGGCAGAACATTACAGTCAATGACAATCGCTATATAGCCATGATTACTGACTTTTTCATTCCCCAATTGAATGACATGGATGTGGAGGAAATGTGGTTTCAGCAGGATGGCGCTACATCCCACACAGCGACCGTCACAATCCATTTACTGAAATAAAATTTTGGTAATAACATAATTTCGCGAAATGGACCTGTTAATTGGCAACAAAGATCCTGCGATTTAACGCCCTTAGATTATTTTCTTTGGGGATAAGTGAAGTCGCTAGTCTATGTTAATAAACCGGACTCAATTGAGGCATAAGAAGACAACATAAGACGAGTTATTGGCGATATACAGCCCCAAATGCTTGAAAAAGTGGTCCAAAATTGGACTGATCGGTTAAGGTACATAAGAGCCAGCTACGGTCAACATATGAATGAAATTATCTTCAAACAATAATAATCATTGAACAACCTATTAATTGAATTCAAATACACGGTCATTTAAATAATTTATATGTGTTTTATTTCAAAAACAAATCCTATCACACCTAAAAAACACCCTATGCAGAGAAAAACGGACAACAATCTGGGCAATATAAGACGAGTAACGTTTAAGAAAGAAAATAAATAGAACCCACTATAAACAACACGAAATAAAATATTTTTTAATACACTCACTGCACAAGAAATTATTAGATTGGTTCAACAAAATAAAAAAACTTACACTAGGACCATCTGTTTAAAATATTGCTTAAGAACAAAATATTACAGATCTCTTAAACAATGTGATTTGGTATATTATATATGTATAATTATTTGACGAATTAATAATTCAATATAAAAAATTTAAATTGGATTTGATCAAAGATTTTCAGGTTTTACTTTGTGGAATTCCAAGTAATTTTTTAAATTTATTTATACATGACAAGAAATTTTGTAACTATGTATGTACTATATATGTACATATGAACAAACAACAGGTTATTTCAAGTGGACACTTGAAAATATTTAATAATAAATGACTTTGTTTATCTACCAATTAAATTTATCACCGCAACACGTCTTTCTTTTACCATCTCGGGGCTCTCTTGAGGCGGAATGATTCCGGTTTGGATGAAACATGATATCAGTTGGACCTTACCATTGTTCTTGTAACTAACTAAGATTATTTCGTCTGAATGTAGCCTCGAAATAGGAGGCTGAAACAAGTGTCGCGGTGATAAATGTAATAAATGAATCTTCTTCTTGAAGTAATTTCTCCTGTCGGATATTGTCATCACCATGGAACCACACCATTCCTGCAACTTCTTAAGCCATGAGATGCGGCGGCGTCTTCATCTGCCTCGTTTGTCATTTATTTTTCCCTGAATGATCAGTTGTGTAATAATGTATCCTGTGCCCCTCACTATGTGATCGAGATATTGTAACGTGTGAACCTTCACAGTGTTAAGTAGTTCTCAGTCCTTATACATACGAGCAAGTACTTCCATATTTGTACTGAGGTCTGTCCAGGAAATCTTCAGGATACATTTATAAATATATGTACACATTATAAAAGCCTTGATCGTACTGGATGTTTCCTGGTCCAGTATCCACGGCTACATCTCATAAAAGAGAATTGAGAATATGTAGCAGCGAACGATACGCATTCTCAATTCCAAACTCTGGTCTTGACTTGTCAAGACGAACTTAACTTGAATGGAAAGTACATTTCGTTATCTCTATTCCCTCTTTATTAATTTCTTGAGAGTAATCTCATTTTCCACTGACCTACGTTCCCAAATATTTTTATCAATTCACACGTTATACAGGTTCGCCGCCAATTATAATTGGCAGCGAACCAGCGAAGCTAATAATTATTAGATTTGGATATGGTGTAGGGTTTTTTGATACATACATATCACGCCATTTACCTCTCGGGGTAGGCAGGGAGGATCGAGCACTAGACTTTCCTATCACCACACATCCTTCTCTAAACCCATACACTTTCTCAAACAACTTCTATGATTTCTCTGACTTTCTACGTTTCCTTCTATTAGAATACCATTCACTTGATCCAACTATACTCTTCTTGGTCTTCCTCTCACACGCTTTTCTCTCCCATTTGCACTATATATTATTTATTTTAATATTTGTTTTGTTGCCCATCTTCTTTCATTCGTTTCACATGCCCAAACCATCTCAATATGCTCTTCATCATCTTACTCAAAACATCAGCCTCAAATTCACATTCATCCCTAATTACTTAATTCCATATTCTGTCATTTGTGACCTCGTGTATTATCAATGCACGTATTTCTACATTTATATTCGGTTCTTATCAGTATTTTTTAAGTCCACGTTTCACTCCCATACATCAAAGTTGGCGTCAAAATACTATTATGGACTATTTTTACAGCTGTCGATACTGTCAATTTTTTACACTTGAATAATTTTGTTTTTTAGATGTTCAGTTAAGTCCATATATATTACTAATGTCAATTATTTTTTTCTGTCATTCTTAGTGAATGACAAAGTATATTATTATTAAATATTCATCGATATTGAACTTGACAAAGCTCAAGATTATCAAGATAAAGAGAAATCATGAGAACGAAAATAAAATAACAACAATATCGATTGTGTAAATCGGGTGATAATGAAATGAGTGTTATACATAATGCATGAGACGCTACCAGAAGGAGATCAAGTTCCTCATTCCGCATGCGAATCCGAATTATGTGAAAACCACCAAAAAAAAGAAAGTGTATGTACTCGTATTAAGTGTCAAGGATCCGCCTCTAAAAATAGCAATTACTTGTTAACGAAACGCACGATGAAAGTAGTATTTTTCCAACCTGTTATCTCCCACGTTCTGTCAGATTACACTTCAACTTTAATTTACAAATAAAATGTGTGTAATGTTCAAGTACACTTAAAACAAATGTTTTTTTCCAAATTATTAAATTATATTGTATTTTACAACGATAACATTTATTTTATCAATAAACTTTTTTTTGAGAGTCTTTGCTATTATGTATAGTTAAACAAAACTTGTGTATAGAAAAAAATCATACATCCTTTCTCATATTTTTAAGACAGAATACATACCATCACATCGTTTCAGGCAGAAAGGACAGAATGACAGATTTTCTCATCTAGACGCACATCTTTCACATTCTCATGGTCTACTCGTATATATGGTATACCTTCTTATTCAACTCAGACGATTTACATTCCCTTCTTTCAAAATATCTTTAACTTGATTCGTCCACATTTTCTTTTGTATTTCTCTACTATGCTTTCCGCGCACATTTGCACAGTACATTATTTTTATGATAGGATGGTGAATTATTTCAACTCTTCAATGACCCATTTCGGTTATCTCGTCTTTTTTTCTAATTCAAAGGAACGAATGTAGAATTTAATTAATTCAACTCAAGAAATAAGGTCAATATTTCCTTATCGTGTTAGAAATAATGATACCAACAAACTCTTATAAATTAACAAAGCATTGAAATTTTTAATTATATGAATTTCATCACCAAATCATAAAAACGTCAATTATCTTCCTTGAAAATACTATATTACACTTGTCTGGATTTTCACTAGATCGTGGACATACTACGAGCTTCACAATATAACACAACATTTGCATAGATTATCTTCAAATCATTAACATGGGACACGATGGGTGAAAACACACAAAACACTGATGGGAATTAATTCTTAGACCTCGTAATCGTATCGTGTCGCTTCACAAACATTCAAGTAATTGTAAAAAAAATACAGGCAGGCAACCCAACAATCTCACATCACAAACTCAGAAAAATCATACAATCCGTATCATCTTATTGGCATAGTGAGCAGTATGATCTAGATCAAGTGAATTCTAGCCTATAGCGTGATAAGGAATATTCTCTGCGTTCTACTGGCACTATCTTATTTATATTAAGTTATCTTATATTGAGACATCGGTTAAATCATAATTGGGCAATGTGAACTATTCGGAAGTCAACCAAATATTTCATTTCCTTTTGTCTTAAAGAATGTTTTTAATAGTAGTTCTTATTTGTTATGCTCTTGATTTGTGGACTTGATATTGCGAGCGATTTGCCCGCAATACACGATTAATGATACGCTTCCACGGTCAACAACATTTTCACGGTCAATAACATTTCTATTACACTCTTGGAGTGAGCTGTTGGTTACATTTCTTATCAGGTATAGCCATCGTGTTGGTGATCACTCTCGTAATCTTCAATAAATTATATTTTTCATGGATCACCCGTTTTCTTTTCTGATAATATAGCCGAAGTCGTGGTCGTCGTTGCTAGGTCTCGAAGTCGAGGATCACTTCGCCATTCCAACGAAAATTTAGTTGGGAAGCGAAGCTGTGGCGTGGAGTTTGTTTTAAGTGAGTGATCTGTTGCACATCAATAAACTCATCAGAGCGTGTGGTTTGAACCGCCGACCTTCCGCAAGGACGTACAGTGCATGAATTTTTACTGCGTGTTGTGTTTGGTTCATGTAACATACGTCAGCAGCACATATCCAATGCGTATATTGCCTTACGTTCCTTTTCTCTCAATTTTCATATTTCAGCCCCATACAGAAAGCTTGGGAAAATAAAGACAAGTTTTACTTCTTCAACTTATTCATAGTAGACCGTGTGACGCGCTTTTTCTTTTAACTTCCGCTTCGAATCCGCCATTATTGGATATCAAAAAGCGAAGATACATAACTGTCCACAGCCTCACAATGAATATTAATAACTCTGTTATATTTTTAGTTTAACACAATAAAAAATGGTGAGCGGGGCATCGAATAGATCATCTATAAATCGTTAAAGAAAGAAAACTTCATTTTCAAGTTCTTTAAATCTTTTTTTGCGTTGATGGGATTATTTGTTTTCATCATGAACTAGCTACGCTTTGTATATTTCTCTCTGTTTTTCATTCCTACGTTGCATTGTTTCTCTCGGCTTACGTTATTCCCCAGTCCTGTTTCCAAGTCCTATTGTATTAGTCGAGAAAAATTTGTTGTCGCTCTTCACACAGGTTTAATGGAATGTTAATCGCACTCTTCCAGAATTTGTTGTCGCTCTTCACACAAGTTTAATGGAACGTTAATCGCACTCTTCCAGAATTCATTTGGTAAGTATATTTTTTTAAATTTTTATGATCTTCAAATTTGAACTAAAAAAGAGAGCGCTCTGGTATGGTTTTCGCGTATAGAACGAATAAATGAAGAAATACGAACAAAACAAATATACCGTGCAAATAAAAGTGACAGGTGTGACAGAGGAAGACTAAGTGAATATGGTTGAATCAAGTGAATGATATTTTGAGATGTGGAAACGTTAAGAGAGTTGTGTGAGAAAGTGTATGGATGTAGAATAGGCGAAAGATGTGTGTCGCGAAAAGAAAGTCTTCGCTATATCCTGACAGAGAGACGGCGTGATGGCATGTTTGTATGTAAAGAATTAAGTTATTTAATTTATTGTAGTTTTCCGAATGAATCGTCAATTGTTAAAAAATATCTCTAAATGAAGACATTTTGACTTAAGATTACAGATAAAAACGACGACGTTTAAAATGCTTGGTGAAATGCATGTTAACCTTTCCTACCCTGAACTAGAAAAATTTAAACGAGGTCTGCAACAAAGTACAAACTGACCGCATAAAAATGTTATCTTTTTACAACTATAATGGTGAAAAAAATAATTATTGTTTATTAAAATAAAAAAAATTATCATACTTTTAAAAATTGATCTTACAAATTTTCTAAACAAAACCGGTAGAGATTTTGATATTGCAATACGTGGTAATCAACAGATAAAAATACTACGACAAACTAACTTATATGTAATTTTTTGGCATCCACAATACTTCTCTTTAAGATTATCTGACAAAAAGGAAAGAAACTAACTGAAAACCGTCATTACTGTTATTACAGAAGACCACACGGTCGACCTTACTGGATAATTGAACGGTTTGTACACAAAACCAGAAATTAAAGGAGATACGTTTAACCTCAAGCATTGCGATAATTTTGAAGGGTTATATTATAAGTAGGAATATAAACATTAAATATTTAATTTATGTTTGATCAAAGTACAAGTAGTATTAACATGTATCCGCAGAAGGATAAAAAACATTTGTTATTTATTTTTGGAACAATTTTCTTCTTGTTTACTGTTGCAAATTCTAACTTATTATCGCGATTAATATAAAAATGAAAGCGAGCTTCAAAAAAATCATTTTAAAGTTATTGACTCACATTTGATTCGACTCGTTTGTTAACAAAATTACATCGAAAAATAAACGAGCCAAATTGTCAAGTTTTATTTTTAACCAATAAGAGAATTGTACTAAAAACATGTGTTGATTGTTGACAAGATATTAATGCTCATACAACAATTCTTATTTATATAATTGCTTATTTAGCTAAGAAGAAACTTTGCTTAAAAAGCTTGGGTCAAATCCACCAATGCACTGTATTTTACTTTCGTTATATACAGTGCAACCTGTCGGCCGTATTGCCATGTGGCAATCTCTTCCAACCAATCAGAAAGTAGTCAAAGAGACCTTAAGTAAAAACTAGACTAGAAACCCCGGTTTGAAAGACGCGTTTTATCAGTTATACAACTAAGGTCCTAATTAATCTTGTAACAATGCAACAGTTAATCTGAGACCGTAGATTTCTATGTGTTGAATATTTATTCAACAAAATATTCAGAATCTCGACGAGAATATACGTAATAAGAGAAAGGAAAATTTCGACCGAATTAATGCAAACATGAATTTAGAACAAGCTGTAGGGCTGAATACCTTGTACAGATCTATTTGCAGAGAGTTTATGGTTATGTATTATAAAAGGAAATAAACAAAAGACTTTGAGAAAACAATTAAATCGTTTGAAACTACATATTCCTGGCACATGTACGAGAATAACACGAACAATCGGACCAAAAAGACTGGACGCCAAGTCTGCATTCCAATTTTACTATTCCACTGTGGCTGGCATCTATTGTAACTCGAGATATTGGAGAATTTATTGTCCATTCAATTCTTTAAGTAAATATATATAACACATACGAGTATATCTGTTACTGTAGGTTGATAAGAAACTGTTCATTCTTGTTAGGCTATTAAATTACCCATTCCGCATCAAGCATTCATTACACCGATAAAGGTAGATATTCTTTGTTTTAACAAATAAAACGATATTGGTAGATATGCTTTATTTTAACAAATAAAACGATAATGGTAGATATTCTTTGTTTTAACAAATAAAACGATAATGGTAGATATTCTTTGTTTTAACAAATAAAACGATAATGGTAGATATTTTTTGTTTTAACAAATAAAACGATAATGGTAGATATTCTTTGTTTTAACAAATAAAACGATAATGGTAGATATTCTTTATTTTAACAAATAAAACGATAATGGTAGATATTTTTTATTTTAACATTTTGTTGAACATGGTTTGTTGAACTGTAAATGTTATAAATCCATATACACGTATATCATAAAATTATATATGGACAGCCAAATATTGTAGTGCTTCACAGATGTTCACTCTACGTCATTTTCCAGGATTTGATGCATTTCTGAAGTGACGAACATGGAGAAGACATGAGTGTATAATGCGAACTAAAACTCGTTAATTACAAATTAATTCAATTCAAAGGATTATTTTTACATAGCGTCGGTTAGAGAGCAAACTCTTCTCAAGGGCGCTCCAACTCGGGAATCAAACCAAATATTAGTAAACAAACCACATCTAGCAGCTATAGCAGCGCCTGAGCAAATCATGAATAACATTTTCTTTGTATACATAACAGCCTTATGTCACCGTCACGCGACAATTCCTTTCAATCAGCCTGAAAGATGTTTATGATTTAAAGTTTTTTTTTATTTAATAAAAATCTGGGTTCCAGCGGTAATCGAACCCGCAACCTTCGGGTCAGAAGACAAGCGTCTTACTAACTAGGCCACAGAGGTCGTATTGGAAGTCAAGAATTTAAGCTGCGCCACTGGAGACGCTTAGAAAACAGATAAATGATTATTGTCACAAAACATAAAAACTCTTGGAATAAACACATATAACGTAATAGTTACTATATATGTGTTTATTCTAAGAATTTTTATCAATAATATTTTTTTATTCATATCGTTTTTATGATTTATGTACCACTAAGGTCCAAAAGCTTCCAACCTGAACAAGATTCTGTGTATGGACAGACATCACGCCGACTACACCGATATTACAGTTTAAATTGATACATCTACTCTGTAATCTACCAATAGAGTCAATAAAAGACATGTTGTTTCTTTATATTCTGAAAAATTAATAATCGAATATCGTGCGGCTATCAAGTTTCTTTGGCAAGAAGGGTCGAAATTGAACATTTAGATGCAAAATTTAACAAAACAACAGGTCTTAAAATCGGCTTTAATTGACATACTACTGAGGATAGAGATGGTTCAAGTCGATTCCACCACCACCCATGCTGTTATAGAGGACAAAATAAGTCCCCATCCAGCGAGATCTACTCAAGAAGATCGAAATCTCTTTGTTTTTTTTATGAGCGCGATGTCACGTAGTGACGAAGAAGGAAATGTCCAAAGAAACTCCTCCTCCAGCGACGACACACCTGAGTGTGAAAAGAATAGTAGCTTCGACGGACTTAAGGTCCGATGTCACGGAAGAAGGAAAGTTACTCGTAGCGCTGTTAATATACGTATAAAGAGGTTTAAGATCTGAAGTTCAAACAGCACAACAAGTTGCCAGTACTTTCACAGAAAACTTCGAATGCCGTAAAACTATCCTTTGACGTCATTAGATCGGAAAAGCCAATCGCTCCACAGATGAACTATGTAAGGATGAGTGGAGATCGCTTCGAAAATTATTGACTCTATTATAACCGCAGTACCACAAAATGTGATCTACAGATTGATTCAGATGGCCGCAAAAATTACAACACAGCGAAGGGACAAGAATAAAGCTTAAAAGTTTGTCATTAAAGCTCTCATACCAGAGAAAAATTGGGTGGTTTAATAGCTTAGATATACCCACGGGGAGTCCAAGCGCGCCCTGATGCAAGGAAAAAATTGAATGTCTGTCTTCCCACGGAGGATGCCAACCATATTGCCATGTTGATAACTGAATCTTTATGCAAGCTTAAATAATCGCGTGAAGGGTCATCCCTGGCAAGGTGTGAAGGCGAAAACATATCTCCTCGCAGGTTGACCCTATCAAGTATTTAATTAGAATTATTACATCGCTTGACCGTGCGGTATACGTATCCAGCGTGATATCTGTCCATACAAGCTCAAACTTCTTCAGGTCGAAAACTTTTGGACTTTAGTGGTAAACCTCTTTATTGCTTTTGTATTTTTTTAAATGGCTTGTATTGAAATGCACACTTTTGCACTCTTGCTGAAGTAAATTATAATTATACTCGTATATACATAATGTTAAGTGAGAAACCTTTTCTTAGTAAAAATTACGTGATAATGAAATTTATACTTACACACTCAATAACTTATACTTACATACTAAATAACTTTTGATAAATGATTTAACTTTAGAAAGCTTCATGAGACCAGTTCAATTCCCTTTATGACCAATGGAACATATGAACTTATGTGATCTATTATGGTACGGATGAAACATATATTATTTCCCCAACCACTACATCGACTTTAATATTGTCGTGAAAAGTGAGACTGGATCATCTTAGTTTTTTTTTTGGAAAAATGAGTTAGTATAATACTATATATTGGAGAAATAATAAAAAAAAACGGTACCAAATCGATACCATAGTGTGGAATCTTTTGAAACATATATTTTTTCCATTCATGAAAGATAAGAACAATTTCAGAAATAAATACTTGACAAAGAGGTTGGAAATGGCTGGAAAAGAAAATGAACAATGTATTTCGATATTGGTGCGTCCACATGCATGGAGTGACAATGTACTCGTATAAAAAAACGAAATGAAGTGATTAGGAATGAATGTGAACTTAAGGTTGACGTGTAAGTAAGATGAAGGAGAGTACTGTGAGATGGTCAGGTCGCGTGGAACGAATGAATAAAGAAATTCTAACATAAAAAATATACAGTGCAAACGTGAGTGGAAAACATGATAGCAAAGGCCAAGAAAAGTATGGTTAGATCAACTGAATTATATTTTGAAAGAAAAAGTTTGTCGTTTAAGCAATCGTAGGAGTTGTATGAGGTTTATGGACGTAAGAGGCGAAAAATGTGTGTTAAGATATGAAAGTCTAGCGCACTGTCTTCTCTGCCTACTTCAACAGGGAAACATCGTGTTGCATGCATATATGTATGATATATGTAATATATAGACTCTTTCTTAACCCCAATAAAGGTGAAACGCTGGAGATAGATAAGTCACGTTACAAGAATGTCTCCAGGTAACTAATTAAGATGCGCTGTTGTATTACCAGCAATGGTGTATTGAGATAGGGAAAACGTGGAGTGCCGGACTGTGGACCGACCTGGATAGAGGCGTTTAATGGCATCCCTGTGTTCTTGATGCACCGCATAGGATGATTTTTATGATGATTACTTAAATCTTCAAAATGCTCTCCTATTAAGACGATTTAGCTATTGTAATATGATCAAGTTTGCGTTTGAACGACATGATTATTATTCAGTACCAAGCTCCTAACTTACATTTTAAAATTTTTTTGGTATCAAAAAGAGCATATAAAGGGAGAAAAATTAAAATCATGAGTATGTATTTATAACCATGAGTATGCATTTCATTAAATAACCATGAATATGCATTTAATAAAAAAAAATTTAACCGTGAGTATACATTTAATAAAATACCATGAGTATGAGAAAAAATAAAATCATGAGTATGCATTTATAACCATGAGTATGCATTTAATTAAAATTATGAGTATGCATTTATAGAATCATGAGTATGCATTTATAATTAAAATCTTGAGTATGCATTTATAAGTATGCATTTATAAAATCATGAGTATGCATTTATAACCACTCGATCTATCTGACCTGTCAATATACGAGTATCTACCGTTTTGCAGTTGCAAAGTTGAGAGCTTGATTATAATGGTATTTTAAATTAACAGTTATTTCTTCATACTGTCTTGAACGACCAGTTTGAATGAAATTATAAGCTAATATTGTTAGCACGTATGACATACATATTTCGCATGTCTTAATCAATCACACCCTACTTGGATAGCTGTTGAATTGCACTCGGAAAACTAAAAATATTCATATAAGATCAAACTTCTTATTTTTTACTTTGTAAGTATAAAATGAGAAAGCGATGAAATATAGAAGAAAATTATAACTTGAAATTATTTTAATCAAATGGAATTATTTACGTAAAAACTTTCAGGGATTTATTTATCTTGACATTTCATGAAGAATATCTGATATAATAAAATATGATAATAAACGACCATTGAATTAAGTGGGCTAGTAAATTATCATTTAAACGATAACTGTTTAAGATATAGTTATAATATAAACACAATGAATTAAGAAGTATTCAAATGATTCGACTACATTGAAAGAATGAGTTGCGAAAGATTTACAAAACAAATATATACGCCTGAGTCTAATCGAGAGGGAGGCAGAGGTAGAATTGAAGAGGACTATTGGGAGGAATTTTAACCGAGAGAGCAGTATGATAAACAGAAGAGCATGGATGTTTAAAGGCTAGAGTTTTGTGCGTGGATAGAAAGGCGTGTCAATTAGTCCTTTCTGCCTATTCCAGAAGGGACATGATGTGATGGTATATATGTTTGTGATATTTTGCACAGTAAATAAATAACAGATTTATTTTTTCTATTGAATGTATCTTCCAATCAACCAAAAAAGAGTTACACAATTTGTTGCAGCACAATTTAAATATACAAAGACAAAAAAAAAATAAAACATATTTTAAGATGAATATAATCAAACCTTTATAAATTTAAAGAGGAAATGAGATGAGGAAAAGTAAAAACAAGATTTATTGGAGATAAAGGTAATGATTTTTAAGACGCTGTTTGAAGAGGGTCAATGAGAGTGGTTGGCTCCAGAATCTGAAGACATACACACTAAAGGACTAAGTGAAAAAAGAAGAGCGATTAACTCACATGTAGACGCATTTAAGTAATATTAGCATAATCAATTATAAGTTTTAGATGGAGAAGGCAAATGAAGTGATTGCGTCTAGTGATTACGCGGAAGCAGAAGAGTTGGCAAGTATTAGAGATAAGTGGGAAAACTACAAGGAATCGGGAGAAAAAAATGGTATAATAATATATAGTATATGGTAATGAATTTCGGTTATACATTTTTTGATAGCTATCTTGCTTCATAAATGTAAATTTAGTTATCATGACGCAATATTAAAATTTGCAAGTTTCAATAACATCAATGAAGAATTTAAATAAAAGTATCCCTAAATTTATTTCTTGAATCTTAGAAAAGACGTAGTTTCACTTTGTGATGTCATGTTTATATTTTTTTAATAAAATAAATGAAACACTTATTTTTTTTTTTTTTTTATTCACCACTATTTTATTTGAGTTCACTACCGGTTTCGAAGACCTCCATCTTCCTCGTCAGGTGAAGTTGAACTAAATTATGTCTAAAATATATTTGTTTCTAATTGTAATAGGTACAGGAGAGGGGGAGGGGAGTAGGGGCTAATAAGGAGAGGGGAGTAGGTAGGTGTCAAAAGGATAGATTTTGAACGGGAAACATAGCAGAGGAGTATTATTGAAATTAATTTGATTATTTATAATGTTAAATTAATTCTCAACATTATAAACAATCAAGTTAATTTCAATAATATTCCTCTGCTAAATATGTTTCCCGTTCAAAAGCCATTCGTTCTTTTAACGCCTACTTACTCCCCTCCCCTCTCCTGTGCCTATTACGATTAGAAAAAATATATTTTAAACATAATTTTGTGTAACTTTACTTGACGATAAAAGAAATCTTTGAAAGCGGTAATGAACTCAAATAAAACAGTGGTAAATACAAAATAAAAATAAAAGTTTCATTTATTTTACTAAAAATGTATAAGTTTCCCGATTGATACACGATACATTATTATCGGTTTTTGGGTTGTTACCATTGCTTCATTTATAAAGTTTTACTTGGTCCAATGTCAATTTCATATCGAATACAGAAATTACTCGATTAGTGCGGTTAATGAGCACTTGAAAAGATCCCCAATCATATAAAACAGTATTCAATACAAAAAAGGTTAATTGGTTCTAAAATGTGATTTAAAAAAATAATATAATTTAAATACAAAGAGCTAAAATTTTATTAGTAAAAAGTTTTATTAAAATCATAAACAAAGATAAGAAGTTTGAATAATTACAAAGTTAAGTTTTTGGCAAAATAACCGAGTCTTTTTTTCTTCATACACTATTCTGTAGCAGCTTACATCTTTATTCAGACCTGCATGCTTCGTCAATGTTTTGATCAACATCCATAGTTAGTTCATTTAGATTGCAATATACGAGTATTTTAACTAATTCATTTGGAGTAGACATTTTCGACACTTCTCATTATTTTGCTACCCAATTTATTGTCTTCAAGTTCAAAAACGCGCGGTTGTTCTAAATCAACAAGATCATTATTGCTGAATTTTTCAATATGAGATTCAAGCAATTCACGAGTATTTACATTGTATATTTCATCTAAACCCATTTGTCTTTCAATACCTGTTATTTCTTCTATAACAGTTTGCATTTGAGCCACCAATTGAGTCACAATGTCATTAATATATTTCCACAATGTGGAATAAGGTTTTTCTAAGCAGCCCTTATATTTTGGAAGAACAGGATTAAATCTTATTTCTCGTCATTTGTAAAAATGTGGGGCCAAATTGAAAATCGCACTAATTGAGGAATACTTTTAGTACTGTTTCTAATATAAGATTTTTAATACCTTCATTTAAAGTAATAATACCCCTTCAAATTTCCTACAAACCAATCAGTAGTTTTAGAGCTCAGGTACAAAACCAGTAGATTCGTAATATACCTTTATGTTATATTACGCCATATCATAACCTGAGGCAGTCTTCCCTTCACCTGACTAGTAACATAGCATGAACCCGGCCATAAAAGTTTGTTCTGTGAGTTCGAAAGGAAATATCGACCTAGTTTAGAAAATTTACTAGTAAATGAGTATATTATAAATCTTGCTTAGTTTTGTAAACCTTCAACTTTTTATAGTATTTCATTAAAATTATATTTTCTTAAATTTATTTGTTCATTTTTTTTTACATGACAAGTAAAAATACAATAATAATAAAGCAACAGTTTAAATACATACAATCCAATAATCATATACAAATATTCTCCTTCCCACATCACGCTTCATTTATGTGCACAGATACCGTAGACCTGCTAGCTGATTCACTAGAATTTTTGGTTTCAAGTCAACCAGCTTATCACACGTATCAATTAAATACTTTCGCTACTGAAAAGAACAATAAAAAAAACACTAGAAATATATGAGATTACCATTTTTTTCAGATATAATAAATAAACATAAAGGAAAAACAATTGTAGCAACATGTCACAGACAAAAAAATACAACACTCAATATTGGTATATATATAGTAATGCATTAACATCAAGAATTCTATACATAAACGTTACCATCCATAGACAATAAGGTCTTCGCCACGATTTGTTTCCCAATGTGCAATAATACTCTCTCAGACTCAGCAATGCCCTGAGAAAGGAGCCATTAATACAGTGTGTATTTGAGCTCTGAAACCGCAAATGACTTCCACTCTCCTGGCAATGCGTTATACACCGCAGGAGCTAAAAAATGAGATGCCTCTAGCCAAATAAGTGTGTATCCTTTTAACACTAAGTATATTCTCTCTACTAGTGTTCCTAGTTTGATAAATTTAATCAATCACCCAATGAGCTCCAGAGTCTTGATGAATCATGAGAACCATTTGCATTATACTCGTATACATTTGTATTATGTTCAAAACACCAAAATATTTGAAAATTAGATCACTTGGATATATTCAGAGCTTTTTTAATACGAGTATAACATTCATAATTCGTTTCTGTACCATAATCATTCTACTGATTATAATTTTGGACGCTAATCCCCACCCGATCAACCCATATCCCAATTTTGAATTGCTTAGACTATTATAGACAGTTAATGCATTCATTTTTAAAAAACGTATTTTGAGGTATTCTAAATATTTTTTTATTTTTTTATTTGCTTAGTCAAATTATCAATATGATAGTCCCAATTCAGAACCTTATCGATCATTATCTCTACATATTTTACATATGAGAAAGACTTTAGTATTTTAAATTCATATTGAGAACCGGAACAGGAAATATTAAAAATCAAGCGTCACATTAACAAGACCACTAAGATCATCAAGTAACCTGTAAACTGATTTATATTGATGCGCCTTGCCTACAGAGCAGAAAACTAAAAAATGATTTAAAATATACTCATATGTAAAAATGATACCAAAATTTAAAAAAGGCATAAAGAAATCAATTTTATATGTCAACACACATTAGGTGATAGGTATGGATTACCCGTTATTAAAGATCAAAAATCGATTCCAGTAGTTGACCACGGGGTTGAATTATCCACGGGGTTGGGTTTCAAACTCCCCTGGTGAAGGCAAACTCCGCGGATATAAACGAACTCCTTCTAAATTATCAAGCTTTCTTCACGCCATTTTTATTAATTAAGCAGTTTGAGGAAAATCAGGTAAAATTCCCGATATGATAATAAAAAAAAGTATGATTCCCGATATGTTTTTGAGTTAATAAAAAAATTTAAACTGAAATAGAGATGTAAAACATTTTTTGAAATCTTATGATTGCATAAAATCAATTATTCTTAACGCAACCTATACGTATTCTACTTTTATATTAATTAATAAAATAATATATAAATATCTTCATTGAGCACAATAATTACAGAACAAATCGCCAACGAGTTAAACAAGTAATAAAAAATATACAAAAATTGTTGGTTGCGGAGGAGCAGACAGGACATCGGTGTTGGCGCCAACGGACATGTAAAGTATAGTACAAGTCTTGAACTTCTGTCTCTGAGAGATAAATTAATGAATCTCTGTAATGCGAAAATATCTTATTACATGGGCGATGATATTATATATTGTGCTATGCCACCAATCCTTTGCATTCTCTCTATAGTAATATTTGGCTTATTATTATTTTCTTCTTCTATTTGTAGATCTTGGATATTTTATATTACGAAAAACATTCCTTGGAAATACAACATCAGCTATTTCGCTAGACCTTCTACCTTCTCGACATGTGATGTCCTGTGGAGATTTCATGTGCTATTATGTATGGGATTCTGTCTGTACCCTTCATATTCATATAACCACACCAGTACCACCTTCTCTTCCTGCTCCATGTGACTTTTTTTTGACCCAATGCCTGATAATCTAAGAATTTATGACGGATTTTTACGCGACAGTTCGTCATATTCTTGTCTCTGATGTTCGAAAACTGTTCGTCATTATAATTGTATCGGCTCTGGTTAGACACTCGAAGTAAGTTATTTTATTGGTTAATAATTATAGCTTTTTAAGTAATGTTTTCTCAAATGATGGAAGACTTACAAGGGATATTGAAATACAATCCGTGGGGCATTATAACATATATACTCGAACCAAACAATATCAAACTCTGCTAAAGTGAGAATCGACAACAGTATTCTAGTATCAACTTTGATGTATGGGAGAGAAACGTGAATGTGGAAAAATACTGAAGGGAGCCGAATGAATTAAATTCGTGTACTAAAAATAATAAATGAGGTTACAATATATGACAGAATACGGGTGAAGTGTTTACGGTTGAAAGTGAACCTAAGGCTGATGTATTGAGTAAGATGAAAAAGAGCACTCGGAGATAGTTTGAGCATGTAAAACAAAACGAATGAATGAAGAACTATCATAATAAATATACATAGCAAATGCGAGTGAAAGGCCAAGGAAAGTATGGTTGGATCAAGTGAAGGATATTTCAAAAGAAGCAAATTTAAAAGTCAGATAAATCGTAGGAGTTATATGAAATGATGTAAATATGTATGAAGAGGAGGAGAAAGATGTGTGTTTCGAAAAAGAAAGTTTGGCACTCTATATTTTCTGTCTAAGTCAACAGAAAACAGTGTGATGATGTGTATTAATTATACCTATAGAGTACTCAATACATCACTTATATATTTCTAGCTTAATTTTAACAGTATAAAATCCATCAAAATACACTTAAGTGTGAAGGTTCCTTTGTTGTCGTTTGATCCATTTGATGTTGGTTCAAGATTCTATAATAATATATTGTAATTTCTGCAATATTTCTATATGAGTGAGTTCAGTATATTTGTACATGACTTTACCCTACTCAATTTCTACAAGACATGCTTGGATTTAATTCTTTGAGCGTACGAAGAAATTTCAGCTCCTAATACGAGAATACGAAGTCAGGCTTGTTCAATGAGTTGTGAGTTGTCCAGCATTACTAAAACATTAGCGCTAAATGTTCCTAACAATTACACTTGTCCATCACTCACGCAAAAACGGATTTCCCAACCGCTATACGAGTACCTATTAGAAAGACATAACTCTTCTGAACTGGACTGCTTCGGATATTGACATATTTAATATCATATTGTCAAAAGTAAAATATTTTTTTATTATGACTGTGGGCATTATGTCCTCAGTAAGATACATACAAAAGTCTAGTTTACTGAGGATACGACAAATGAAAGGCAACAAACCCAGGTCCATTAATATTGTGTCTATATTAAATTACTTTTTGTTTTTTTTCATAAATTATGTATTTATAAAAAATCTTGTCATATTATATAATATAAATTTTAAAAAATGTTAATTAAAATATTTTATTTTACATGTCAACTAGAAGTTGGGCGAATATTATTTCCGCTATGATGAAATTTCAATGAAGGTCTCTCAAGATGAGCCGGGTTCTATTGCACAGTATTTTTTTATGCATATTGCGCAGTTGCAAAATGAGCACTGTTTTTTTTCAACAGCAGTACGTGTGATGGCATACCTAATGAAATTTGATTGTTTAAGAACTTAGTAGAGTAGATGAGAACATGACTGGGGTCATCTGAGATTATAGATTTTTAGCGCTATAGTAAATCATCATATCAATAATCTTTCGGTTCATACGAAGTCTGCTAACTAAAAAGCGCCACAGTAACTCGTTTTGATAATTATTTCATTAATTTGTAAATGTGTGTGCCGACAATGGAATTTATGAGGCCTTCTGTGTCAATAATGTAATATGGAATAAGAATAGTAGTCATAATTGATGTAATTGGCTCCTTCAAGCTCACCCATGTCAACTTAAATGGGCCAATTATTAATTTAAATAATTACCTAATCGCATGTTAATTACAATTATAAGTTCAAAGTCACAAGATTATACATAGTACATCTCAATTAAAATTTACATTTAAAAAGAAATTGACACTTTATTGCAATGTAATGTATCAGTTTCCTTTCAAATTAGTCAACCAAGAAAGCTTTAACCACAAAGCTGGACTATTATTACATAAAAATATTTTTTGAAAAAGAAAATTCCAATGAAACTGGGTTCAGCCTGTTTTGTGTAAAAATAAATCTTTACATCAAGATATATAAAAAATATACATTAGGATATCTACTTACATGGGATTCCTGGTGTCAGGAACTTCCCTGTCACTGGGCAGTGCGTCGGATGCCGCCTGGTTGAAGCGGTTCCGCCGGTAGGGATCCTCACCAGCCCGTAGCGCCCCTCCCGCTACGTACTGGCGCGCGTCCAGGTAGGCCGCGGCAGGCGTCGCGGCGCTCGGCCCACCCGACAGTCCCGCCGTCCGCGTCTCTAGCCTCAAAGCAGCATTTTCTTCCTGCCATATTATAAAAAAACATTCAATTAGGTGATGAAAATTATTTCATTGTATGGTAGATAAAAAAAATAATACTTAGACATTACCTAAGAAATATGAAAAACAAGGTCTGCTAAATTGATGGTTCAACACAGAGTATTATTATATAAAAAATAGTGTAAGTAGACACATAACTTTAATTACTTGAGAAGCATTGTGAATAACAAAACAAACATATATAACGAGACTCAGAATAAATACGGCGTTGTACTCGTAATCATACCATATCTGATATATGGATGCGAATCATAGGTTTCCTACAGACGACACATTAAAGTACTTGAAAAATATCAGCAGCGACACTCTAAGCAAACAGTGAAAAATCAACGATTTTAAGCAGAAGAAACTGCATTAATATCGAGATTCTAGTATCACGTGCTCGTTTACGTTGGTTTGGATATGTAGTTCGTATGCCTGACTCCAAATTGTGAAGAAATGTCCTCTTTGATGAGCTGGCGGAGGGCAGGAAAAAGCACAGTGAGCAGCGCAAAAGCTATAAAGGCGAACTGCATAACACGCTCAAAAACATAAATGCTTAACACAAGTCTTATCGACTAGGCCTCGGAGATTGACATTCATTGTTCATTAGTAGCAAAATGGATGTATGCAAGTGAAATGTGAATGTAAGAAATGAATAAATGACGCTGCACTGAGAATTAATACGTGCAATGAGAAAATGTGTGGTGTGTCGATATATGACTAAACAAGACCGAAAAAGAGCATTTGAAGGTGGTTTGAGCATGTTAAACGGATGAGGAATGAAAGACTAACTAAACAAATTCATAATGCAAGCATAAATAAGAATCGTGGTAGAAGACGACCAAGAGAAGTATGGTTGGACCAAATTAATGAAATTTTGAAGGAAAAAAAGTTAGGAGTTAAGGACAGAAGAAGATATATAAGATGTATGGATATGGAAGAAGCGAAGGAAGTATGTCGTGATTAGAAAGTCGGATATTTGTGCTATCTACCTACCCTATATATGTGTCGTATGACACATTTGTTGTATATAGTACAACCTGGCGAGATAATTACCATATGCCAATCTCTTTTAAGCAACGAGAAAGATTTTGAAGAATATTTAAGGGAAAAACAGACTGAAATATTTTTCAAAATAAATTGGGTTCCAGCGTACTGTACCCGAAATCCCGGGCTAGAAGACAGGTGTCTTATCAACTGGGTCAAAGAGATTATCCAGGATGATGAGATGAAGATATAATTAATATTTTAAAATGTGACTCCAGATTATTGCTATCCAAATAGCTTATGCATAGAAGTCTCAGATTCATTTACGAGTATGTAAAATTAAAAACAAAACAAAAAACTATGATCTTATTGGAATCAACGAAAAATTCATTAAATTTAGTGCCAATAAACAAGCAGAGATAAAGGCATAGTGCGAGAAAGCGCAAAAAAGTCGAAACGCATTAAGGCAGGCACGAGACGTCGTGATTAAGGTTTGGCGCACACATTACTGTCAAGCGGGCGCCTCGCTGACAGGCCGTGCGCCTTAACGGCGGAGTCGGCTGGTCCACGGGTGCATGCACGGATGTATAATGGTTTGGGGCCGAGGGCGGAGTCGCTCTTGGGTCGGTGCGCCAAGCTTGCTTCTTCAACACTCACGCTAACACAGGTGGAATTACTGTTGGCAGTAATTTACTTAATTCATGTCAGGTGTTTTCTTTTAATTTGTTTCCTTTCGATTTACCAAAAAAATATATTATATATATTCGCAATACTTTTCACAACGAAAATCGCTCACAAGCATAAGTAAGGCATCAACTAGACAAAAATTACAATACGCAATACTTTTCACATTTGTGACCCTGATTAGGATATTAGTTTTACAATACTTTTCACATTTGTGACCTGATTAGGATATTAGTTTTACAATACGCAATACTTTTCACATTTGTGACCCTGATTAGGATATTAGTTTTGGTTTCGCGATTCAAGTACCTAAAAGATAAAAGTAAACATACAGATAACAATACTTCTAGATACTTCAAAGTTTCAACTGAATAAGCTTCAAACATTGAGCAATCGATCTATAAATGGAAACCTTCCTCGAATAAAGAAGACACACAACATTCATTGGACGCGGCAATGATATGGATTTTAGTAAATCAAATTTATCTCGTAAAGAAAAACCGAAAAAAAAAACATGTTTCATAGTCTCATCATCCAGACCACACTCGCAGCTGAGATTCTCCACAATACCCATTCTGTAAAGGTGACTAGCCACCACGCAGTGGCATAAATGACAGACACTTCCATCTTATTCATTCTTATAATATTAAACCATGGTTTCAGAGGGATAAATTGTTGGATTTGTTTATATCTAGAGCCCTTATTCACATTTTTTAAAATTGTTTTTATTATTTTGACTCAAATAATTTCATAATGTCTTTAATTTGGTGGCACAAATCATACTAGTTGATTGCCTATTTAAAAAAATAATAATAATAATATCAATTTTATATTTTAATAATACAAAATACACTACGTAATATACTGATAACGACATACTCGTAAAGTATTATATTTTAAATTTGAGCCATAACTATGAATAAGTTTCGAAAACTTATCAAACTTAATAATATATTAAACAGGCTGCAGTTTGTTACACACTTAAGTCTTTGTCATACTTAGAGTTGAAAACCCACACATTTATGTTGTTGTAAAGTGTAGTTTTCAGTTCTTGGTTTATCAATGTATGCTTTTCTCTTTTAAATTCAAAGAGAATTAACTCAATAACTTTTAGTGCTAATGTTAAAAATATATAAAAGTTTCTCGTCAATTTGTATTTCGATGAGTTGTTTTTGAAGGTTATTTATATTTACAAAGTCTACATACACGCAACTTCTAAATTCAGCTCAGGACCCGAAAGGTTTCCACGAATTCTGAATACCAAGAAGCTGTAACTTTCGATGCAAAGTGATTGGAAAGGATTTTAAAATGTTTTTTTGTACATGTTGTATGTAATTGTGCAAATATATCAAAATGTTTTTATTGTTGAAAATATTTTTCGACTTATTATAAATGTCAACTGATCCAATTTCGAGTCGCGATCCATAAATTAAGAAACTATGCTATAGATCAGACGTGTGCAAATGCGGCTCCGAGAGCTGCATGCGACTCTTCGTTGGGTTAAGTGCGACTCCCAATGTCCTTTTTAAATGTTGTAATTTTTTTTCTTCTAAGTGTTGATTTTCCTTTCTAAATGTTGTAAGTGACAAGATGCGCATGTATGAATGCAACTGTCAAAGACGCAAGTATTGGTGTATACGTGTGTGCTTTGATTTCAACGTGCAGGGTGCGCGCGCATCTCCTGCCTCTTTATGTGCGCAAATCACGCAAACCTTATTCTGCGCTATTTTTATATTTTCTTATATGTGTATTTTTTATACTTTATATAGCAATTAAGATTTGTGTAGAATATGTATTATAATAAATTTGAATTTGTGTATTTAATACTACGTGAGAACGTGACTATGGTGTGGCTCTTTATATATATGAAAATCCAGAATGTGGCTCTCGTTGACCTCATGCATGCCCACCCCTGCTATAGATAATAAGAATAACTTATTGATAAGGGATCTTATAATTTATATTGTTGCGATCTTTAAGCATGTCAATGCATAATTGATGGAACAAATAACAAATGTTGCATGTATGCATAAAATAAATAAATGTTAAACGGTGCATAAAGTGTTATGATTTGATACGGGTGCAGAAGTATGAAGTGAAATAATCACTTAATGCTACTGTAAACCGGCCATTCTCCTCTCTGGGCACTTTCTCGGATTACGCGGATCACGGACGGATCCAAAACTGGATATTTGTAATCTGCACACGATATAAATGCATATCAATCGCATTTTGGTGAAATCTCCAACATGGTATTGCTATAACCATATAATTAAAAGGAAAACATCGTGATATTTATTTCGATTGCATTGCGAATAAAAAAAAACAAAAACTTGTATAGCTCTCATCGATACACATGTCATTCCACGAGCGCTCGAATAATAATATATTATCGGATTTCCGCCATAAATTGGTAACTAACATTTTACTGTTTCTGAGATGTTTCAATTTAAAAGTTAGAACTTCTTCTAATATACACTCGTATATGCATCTGGACACCTTCCAATATACTCTTATATGCATCTGGGCACCTTCCAATATACTCTTATATGCATCTGGGCACCTTCCAATATACTCGTATATGCATCTGGGCACTGTTATAGTTCGATTGCGTGAAAGTACTTTCAGAATTTTAAATTTTTACTAGACATGCATGTTGGTTATTTGATGATAATTACCAAAAATGTCGTTTTCCGAATTTGAGCACTTACCAATTTATGCCAGAAACCCAATTTATGTTTTGACAGACACTAAACGTGTAGAGCGATATGAAAATTTGTCCAAAAGTTAAACCAGTTCGTGACTTGTCGATAATCGAATTCGAGGCATGTTGATGCTAAGCAACCATGCGAACTTCTACATTAAGGACCCGACTTGTTGATGATCTATGAATCAAAATAAAATAGTTGAATTGCATTACATACTTTTTTATGCGTATGATAAGTACCCCTCAATATATCCGAATTAGTGTGTCTAACATATTGAAGAGCATGTCCGGGAGAAAAATGTTGTCTTCCTTTGGGTCTAGAACATATGGAGAAGGCACGGAACTCACGGTTCGTCATTGAACGTGTTGGCAACATTACCGCAAGGCGCGTGCGAGTATTATTACCAGGCACCCGTTTTTTTAGTACCATCGGGAATCAAACCCGAAATCCCCAAATAGAAGTCAAGAATGTAACAACTAGGCTACGGAGATTGACATAATGTATTGTATTTTATTACACCTTCATTGTTTACAGTTAAACTTGGTGCGGTTAGGGCTATAAGTTAATTATTTCAAATAAACTAGAAAGAAGGCCTAAAATAAATTTAAAAAAAGAATGGGATTCTTTTTTTTTGGGAACTATCGGAAATTGAACTCAAAAATCTCAGGTGGAAGACAAATGTCTAGCCAACAAGACAGCATAGGTTGTCGATAGTATTTAAGGACATTATTAAACCTATAAGAAACTCTTGTTTTTGAGATATGTGAAAAATTAAAAGATTGAGAGGTACAGAATAAAACTATTTTTCTATACGCTCGATATTTAAGAGAAAAATCACTTTTACTTTACCATGATTAAGTTGTAATAATTTTTTTTTTGTAACACTTGTACACTTTAACTACAATTTTTATACACTTTAATTGTATCATAATGCAATTAGATTGCACTTTTATTGCAATACTCGTACACTTTTACTGCAATTCTCGTACACTTTGACTATATCATACTTCAATTAAATTACAAGTTTATTGTAATACTCGTTTACTTTTACTGCAATTCTCGTACATTTTAATTGTATCATACTTTAGTAAGATTTCACTTTTATTGTTATACTCGTACATGTTCATTGCCTTGCACTTAAATTGTACTCCAGTTTTATTGTAAGCAATACAATTTGAATCTTCCAATCAGATAATTATGTGAGGGTTGGATTGAAAATAATAACCTAAAGTTTTTGCAGTTTACGTCCATGTTATATGAATTATTTTCTTGGAAGAATTCAAGAATTTCTTTATTTCAAAGGACCTTTAAAAGCGAAAAATGTTATATCTCACAATTCACAAAAAAAAAAACGTAAGGTTTAATAATCGTACGCGATATATCTTTTAAATTGTCAAATTTGCAAATTTATTTAATGGCGAATTTAAAGTCTAACAGTGATCTCTTCCAGCCGACCAGACAAGAATAACGTAGATTCGTATCAATTGCTGGATTAAACGCTACAAAATTATACCCGAAAAGACTTCTTTTCTATCTTGTATTTTTGGTTGTCACCCATCAAGAGTGTTTTTCGACATTATACAGCCATAAATAAATATAACAAAATGAACATTTGAAAGTTTATACCAATAATTATTTTCACGTCTTACAAGAGCTAATGAAAATTGACCATTTAACATATGTGCATTAATGTATAAATTAATTACAATATAACATTGAATCGCATTAATGTAAAAGCAAATTTAACTGAAATATTACAATCAATTAAATATTATCATATAAAATATAGTAATATAGACTAACATTGTACAATATTAAAAAAAATACACATATTTACAGATTGGAAAATTCAAACACGCTTAAAGAGTCGAATAAATGCTGTAGGAATGTGTGGATTTAAAAGGATACACGGGGTGACTATGTACGACAAATTACAGATAGAAGTGATAAGGGATGAATGTTAACTTAAGACTGATGTGCTAAATAAGATGAAGAAGAACACTTCTGATGGTTTGGGCATTTAGAACGAACTAATGAAGAAAGACTAAGAAAATAAAGATACAGTTTAAGTTTGAGTAGAAGGCATGAAGAAGGTCAAGGAAAGTATTGTTGGGTCAACTTAATACTTTGAAAGAAGGAAAAGTAAGAAGATAAATCGTAGGAACTTTATGAGATACATAGATGTGGAAGAAGCGAACTATGTATCGAGATAAGAAAGTCTGGCACTCTATCTCCTCTGCCTAGCCTAGCAGGGAAATGGCTTGATGGTATGTATGCAATATCAAAATTTATAAACGAAAAATGAAAATTAGGACGAATCACGAAAACTGCAGGTAAAAATTATTACACAAGTTCTCAAAACCACATTCACATAAATTGGAATAGAAAAATGAGATTTTATACAACAGTTATCGAAACGCACACGACACAATGAAGACTTATATAAATAAAAAGCAAATTAAAATAAAAAAATAAAACAAAATATTTACAAATGTCACCAAATACTGTGAATGAATTAACTACGTTACTGTAAATAAATTAAGCGAAATATAAAGATCAATAATATGTGTATAAAATAATTTAAAAGGAGAATGAAAAATGAATGTGTCGACCGAATGAATACCTTCAACCCAAATCCAGTAAGGTTTAAGCCTCGCTTAAAAAATGTCAATTTCTCGCCCCAATTGGCTGAACCAATCCCGTGTAAAATCACAGAGCGGTGAGAGAGGAAACAGAACAAATATTGATAAGCACACAAAAGGAAAGGAAATCAATAATTTAAGCCCGTTTTGCTTATATTTACTATGTAAATAATTCCAACTGAGCGCAGTGCAAAACACGAACTAATGAGATAGAAAGTGTTAAGGGAGTAACAAAATGAAATATTCACGATAAAACTTCGTCTTCAGAAAACGTTTATTCATCGGATCAGAATTACATACTATACATTTAGGGCGCTTAAAAAGGGGTATAAAAATGAATTATTATTATTATCCTTTTATCGTACACGAATTGATAAGCGTGGCCGTTAGCCAATATTGTATTCAGTTCAAGTAATCGAGTCTTAAGGTTAAGAACCACTGGATTACGCCACTCACAGTTCATTATATCACCATTGTACGTGTTGAAAATACTATCGCACGTGTGCAGGCATTTTCAATGAAACTTTGCCAGTATATTGTTTATATTTTTTTTATTTTTTTCATTCGAGGAATCAAATCTCGGAGTGGGTCCGCTTGGATTTGTTGCATTGTTTATGCGTGTCTGTATGTTAATCTCGAAGGTGTAAGTTAGCTGTCTCAGAACAGGTAATAATCCTAGTGAGGCAACTGATATTGACAAATTATCTTGTGTAGAGTTAGTTAAACATTTGAATAAAATGAAAAAAAAATAAACAATCGCCCATGTCTAGCGCGGACGAATATTATCACCAGACTTGTAGCCTATTTTGTACAATCGGGAATCGTACCCCGAATCTCCGCATAGACAACCAATGTCTTAGCAAATAATCTATGGAGGTATAATGAATAATAGGGACAAAAAGAGTTGAAATAATATTTTAATTTAATCTAAACACAGACTCAATGAATTAATTTTATTTGACCGCCTTAACCAATTCAATGGTTTGGATAAAGTTGAGCGTGGGAAGTGATCTACGAGTAGTTGACACGGTTGGGAACCCCTCGCTTCAGTGTCTTCTATCTTGCCAGAGAGGCTGTCTAATGAAGCTTAAATTTAATACATAACTCAATAGCTGGATCATCTTCGTTATCTTATTTAATCTGTAGGACTATTCGACCATATCTATGATATATAAGTCGATGTATTGTAAATTCTTAAATAATCAAAGATTTACAGATTGATCTTTGTGTCTTAGTATTTAATAATCTGTAGGAACGATTTTATCATACCGTTTAAGTGTATGCAGATTCTGAAATAATCTTATATAACTTATGCATAACTTACGCAATATGATATAATTGGAACTATAATATCATGTTTCGTAACTTATAAAAGTATAATATTATACTTTCATTGTATACAGTAATATCTGACGGGTTTATTGGCATATACTCGTATCATATTTACCAACAAACCCAGAAATATGTTTTTTTAAGAGGCATTACTTGAAAATATGTCTAAAATACTTTTTTTTAAATGAGTACGCGTGTGGTAAAAGTCGGCATAGTTTTTGAAATCATT
This sequence comes from Odontocerum albicorne, assembly GCA_949825065.1. NCBI lineage: Eukaryota > Metazoa > Arthropoda > Insecta > Trichoptera > Odontoceridae > Odontocerum > Odontocerum albicorne. The sequence continues at coordinate 25,027,061 of OX463844.1, read as the reverse complement.
TAAAACGTTCAGCATCCTTTTTGAATATCTTATTCAATATTGTTCAGCGGTTCCCAAACTAGAGACCCCAGACCCTCGAAGCTCTGCGGGGGCAGAGGAATCCGTAACAAGCTCGAAAGAATACAGTTGTCTACTAGTGGTCTGCTCTTTAAAACTAAGCCATGTAGTTAAGTGATTACATAGATTACATGGCTTAGTTTTAAGTAAGGGAGTCAGTCAAGTATCAACAGAAGGGAGTGGGGAGCGTGAGCAAGACGCCGCCTTAGGGTAGTGGGTAGCGGATGGAAATTTTTGCATTACAATTACAGTAACAAAGTAAAAATTTACACGGTAAATAAATTAATATTAATTGAGGGTCCTTAGCAATTTAGCAAGATGCCAATGGGTCAGCTAGTGAAAAGTTTGGACACCGTTGTGATACAAATATTCGACCATATCGTGTACGCTATAAAAATCGATGTACATTCTGAAATAATTAAAGATTTATTTTCTTTATATTGTACAATTTTCCATTTGCCTTGTCTATGAAGATATAAGATTACTTATGCTGCCAGCCCCGACCGTTTCCGCATCGTTGAGTCCAGATTGCCTCAAGAAATAAAAAAAGGCCAACAACGGATGAAATACCATATTAACCACATTATAATAATCCTAGATATGTCTAGATTTGTATCTTTGTCTATCTACGGCAAGATGAAATCCACCCCACGACGTCGACTACTTGTACATCCTTCACTAACAAGCATCCACGAGTTTTGCATATTTTTTTATTATATCGGCGATACTACTAATTGACACTATTACGAGTATTATTTCACATGTTCTTTATATTTCCGGCAAAATACTTTATTCCATAGTAAAGTGACTGCAATAGTTTAGCTGTTAAACTGCAAGACAAGACTGCATATACGAGTATATTGGCAATCAACGTGAGCATAGTACGGATTTTCACGTGACTCACTACTTACATGAGTCAAGTGAAGAAGTAATTTCTGGCGAAATGAATTGAATATTTGATATCAAAAAGGTTATTGGGACGTTGAAATAAAATAAAACATACAGTAAAAAAATTAATCAATGAATTTATCATGTTGCTATTTTTTTATTTTTTTTTGTTCATTAAACTCGAAAAATGTAAATGTCATGCATTTCTACGTTTTGTTTTTTTTTCACATTTTTTCCAGTGATGAGAATATATAATTGAAACATATGGTGAACTGGTTGGCTTAAATAGGAATGATTATTTAGTGATCCAGCAGGTGTACTATATCTAAGCATAAAAAAATACAATGGGGGGAAAGGGAATATATTTTTATATGATTTATCTATTATTTGGTTATTCCAATACTTTTTCTTGTTATGTTAAAAAAAATAAACAAACATCTTGATTAAATACTTTCAACATATTCATTGCTAAAATACGCACTTTAAAGGTTGTACGTGAGAATTTATATATCACACGAGCCTCATTGAAATAAACATTTTTCCTAAAATTTAACACCGCCTCATTCGCCCCGCAAAAATATATACATCGATACCATATTCTTCCCGCAAGCTTCCCGAATTTCCTCTTTTAAAAGCATCCAAGAAGTTTGTTGACCAATTTTGCAATCAAATATTTGATCGCCCTCGTGCTATAGAAGTTTGTAATATTATTCGATTACGCTTTTGTTGTATGCGGTACAACCTGATGAGTTTATTGCTATGTGGCAATTTCTTCCAAACGACCAGAAATATGTTAATGACGCCTGAAGTGAAAACCAACTAATGTCCTTTTTTTAAATATCTACCAACGGAAATCGAATCCGTAATCTCCGGGTCGGAAGACATGCTCTTATCAACCAAGCAATATAAGTTTGTGTGTCAGGGCACAAAATTGGGAAATTTATTTAAAATATTTTGTAAGTGTTTATCCTACAATATTTTGATAATCGGTTTAAATACTTTGTTCATAAGAATAAGAAAATGTAAAATAATTTGCTCGTTTGATTTAAGGATCATCCAAGGCATAAGGTGAATGATGATGATAATTTAAAACTTAAATATTACTAAACGAACTATAATTTTTGAAATCTAATTATTCAAACGATTTTCTTCCTGGATTTTAACACTTATTCATTTCCTAATACCATTATTGCCACATTTACTTGATGTAAGAAAATTATCATTAGAGTAATTGGTAGTATCTCACATGTATTGCTTTGATCACGGTAGCTGGCAAATGAGAGCATATTGCAATAAATAAATGCACACGTACTCGTATGTGCAATTACCGCTGAAATAGTTGAACTCGTATAGGTGAACATATTTCAAATACTAGATAAGACTGATCATTCAACTGACAAATAGATAAAAAAACGTAAGTACTATGTGCAGTACTTCATGGTGATTGAATTCAGTTTCATTGAATAGTCGCTAATATTGTGACTTGATCAAAAAGAATGATTATTTTAGTTAGAACATTAAAAAGTATAGATCATGTATTTTTCGGTTGTCCTTTGCGAGACAGATTTGATTTACTAAAAACCATATCTTTACCGTGTCCAATGAATGTTGCGTTTCTTCTTTCTTCGTGGAACTTTTCCAATTTTATAGATCGATTGTCAAATGTTTGAAGCATAGTCAGTTGGAACTTTAAATTTTCTAGAATAGCCATTATTTTTTAATTAGTATTATTATAATAACTAATATAATTGCCTAGTTTCGGTGGATTACCTATTAAAAAATATGTATATTAAAAAGCAAAAGTTATATTATACACTTAAGAATCACGTATTGTGAATAAATTATTCAAGATACTTGAATAATTCATTCGCAATAACTGATTTTATTGAATGTTTGTCGCCGTCAGTGATATATATAGTGGTTTAGTACTTACCATTCTCACATTGAGAATATCGGAATGTTAGCATTTCAAGGTAATAAAAATAATATAACAATAAAAACTACTGAAATGCAATGATATCAAAATACGAATACTGCGATAGAGTTTACGAATGATCAAGAAAGATAACGTAAGGAATGAGTATGTGAGTCGCGCTGACCCCAAATATGCTGATGAATTAATTATCAAAACACACAAAAGAATTTATAGGAATACGCATATATTATATATGACGGCACATAACAATAATAAAGCAAGCTAAGAAGAACACAGTTGGTCATGAAAAGGCCTAGGAACATCTTAATGACTCCCATTTAAAATAATGGAGACGACATGGCCCTTAGTTTTCCAAAAGATTTTCAGCCTTGATTCTAAACAGGTGGTTATAAATTAATTTATAATAATAATAATAAGACAATTTATAAAGCGTCATTTAGAGCGCACTCTCCTCATTGGCGGTTTTATTCCAGATTCGAACCCATTATTATTGACAGATTAAAAATATTACAAAAGAAAAAACCAACAGAATGTAAAATAGGAAGGTGGTGGCTGGAGGAATCTGAATTTATTTAGAAACACATATTTGGTATGAAAAACGCAGAAAACTTACCAAGAGAAGACGAACTACAAAGAAATATTTGTAGATCTTCAAGTGTTTCTTGAAGCTGCACACGCCACGCATGCATCTACTTTGAGATAGACAAATATCAATCCAATTGAAATTTTATTCGAGAAAACGAACATTCATTAAAAATAAAAATCATTAATTAATTTCATATTACGCAATAATAATATGACAATTGCAATAGCAAAAAACTGTTTAAAATTATGAAAATGCACTGTTATTGACTAAACCCAATCTACAAATATAGTGGAATATTGAGCACAGTTTATGGAATACCTACTCGTAAATAGGCAAAAATCTAATAAACCACAATTAGAACCTAAAACTCAAACTGAGAAGAACAAATCACCGCTGGCAGCTACAGTAGCGCCCGAGCGGTTATCGATAATCAACACTCTTAAGATGTTATTTCCTAAAAAAGCGGAATATAAAAGTTATTTTATTTTTATACTTTCATGCTTAAGGAAAATTAACCTTCAAAATAAATTAAGTTTTTAAAGCATGTACATACTCGTACATACTCGTACCTACGAGTATGTATAACTTTGTTACGAAAAATTTCAGTATTGAAAATACTTGTATAAAAAATGTATTAAGAAATCAAGTACCATTACTGGGGTGTATAGTAGAAATTCGAACGATCAAACATCACGTTCTGCATCTTAATTAACAGTAAGGAAAAATCCTGTCATGCACTTTAAGTGATGATGGTGCATCGTAAGTCAATCAATCAAAAGTGTAAAGACATTCAAAATGATGATGACTAGCGCATTGAAAAAAAAGGGAGGATGGTAGGTTTTCGGTTTACGAACAATTCGAAAAGACTATTTTTGAATTGTTCATAAACCGAACAATTAAAAAAAAGTCTTTTTGAAATGACAAAAAGATGTTTTTCTTCGGAAGTTTTGGGAGATTAGAAGTCAACTATCGGGATTTTTATTATTCCTTGGAAAATGTAAGAATGCTTTACATGGTATTTATTATTTATTTCAGATCTAAAGGTTTCTCCACTATTATTGATCGTAATATCTCCTCGCATATCATAACCGTAGATTAAATTGTTATATTTAAATAGATAAATGATTCCGGTCTTATTTTCACTATACAATTCTGTATTTTATCATTTTATTTTATTTGTATAAAAATAAATGTATGACGCAGCACTGGAATACATTATTGCCCTTTGCCAATAAATCAGCCAAATTGTGCATTACACAATGAGTCCCGCGTTACAGTGCCTTCGAGGAAAGTTTGCTCTCTGAACGGTGCTATATAAATTGTCCTTATATTATTATTGTTTAAATAATATATAAAATAAAAGTTCTTTCGAATTTACGGAAACATAAATAGATTTTGAAGGAATTTTAGCTAACCAATAAGAATCCTTTCCTTTTTATTTGCTATTTTCCCATCTATTCCGGGTCAACTACTCGGATATTTCTTCTCCATTCACCCGTATCCCGACAATCGTTTGGAAAAAGGTTGAGTCGGGTCAAAACATTTTCTACTTTCGTCCCTTAAGGTCTTCTTGGATAAAGTAAAATTATACCAATAAGGGGGAAAAACAAATACGTAAAAAGTGATCTAACTTACATTTGAAGATTTTATTATTTTGCTAACTTAAGATATCAAATAACTCGAGATAAATTAAAAATATATATTAGCACACAAAATTATGTCGACAAAGACAACTCAAAACTATGTAAGAGAAACTAAGTAATTTTTTATCGGGTGAGCTTATTGTCATATGGCAATCTCTTCCAACAACCAGAAAGATGTTTTAATGGGCCCTAAGTGAAAACCAGACTGCAATCCCATTTTTAACTTATAAAGGATTTTTACTAATCTTATGGGTCAATGAGCATACATTTATATCTTATCACCATGATAAGAAAAAAAATGCCGAAAAAAACTTGTGACCTAATTGGGAAAACACGTGTCTTTCAATCCAGTGGTTGCGTGTTGAATTTCCATTATATAGTAACCCATATTTTTTTTTTCATAAAATATTCCAATCTAGTTTTCACTTAAGGCCTCTTTCATATTTTCTGGTTGGTTAGAAGAGATTTTCACATAACAATATGCATACCAGGTTGTACTGTATGCAACGAAATTATAATACAATAAGTTTCGAAAAATGCATAGGAAACCGACGTGTCTTTTATTGTTCAATAACCTGACTTAATTAGATGCTGAAGATTTTTAAATATAATAAAAATTAAGCACAATGCTTGAGCAATCCAGAACATTTCATTTAGTAAGTGATTTTTATCTGACCAGAGATAAAATACCAAAAAAACTATGAAAATGTCCATGTTCCGGGAAGATGCTGTACGTTCTTTTATTGTTTGTCCTCGAAGGTGAGCCGCAAGCTGTCTGACTGTAGTTCATTGCTTTGGTTAATTTCCCTCGGGAGCGCGCAGTATTATCGTGGACTTTGATGAAGTTATGTAACTTTAATATTTTAACCGTAGTAGCATACAAGTCAGGGGCACTGCATGAATATCAGATACATTTATATGTTGCAGCTACTTGCGTCAAGAATTTACTACATATTCCTGAGGGAGGGGTGATGATTTTTACAACGTCGCGTATTCAAATTTAAAACAATACATAAGAATGTGGCTCTTTAACAGGGAGCAGCAAAAGAGGCTTTTGGAAGTCTCCATATTGGCACGGGAGTGGGACTGATGCAAATGTAGAGCGTACGATTAGGAATTGTTGGGTCATAATTTTGATGTGGTTGATGATTAATATTAATGATGCGGTATGAATTTTATATGTAATTGCTTAGAATTGAAATATGTGCTATTCTGTGAATGCAGGATGTGATTGATTTAGTATTTAGGACAAAAATGTGAATTTTATAATGAGAAATGAGACCACTCTATCATAGGCCTTGCTTTGTGAAATGGTTCTCTATTCAGTAGAGTATACACCTTGGTCGTGTATGATTGTCACTCATTCTGTGGATGTGTATGTATTGATTAATTATGTGCATACTGTTGAACTTCAGCAAGCATATCTTCTTGGCAAATTAAATCCAAAGTTCCGTTGACAAGAATATTGAACTTCCAAGATGATCGACAGGTTAAATCTACTGTAGCCTTTCGTTAGGCAGTTTATTTTTTGTGTTACGTAGTAGCACTATTTGAATTAATGATAAGTAGCATATAAGCTATAGAAAAACATAAATTTTGTTGTAAAATGGTTTAATAGTAAAACCAGTCAGGTAGTGAATCTACCAGGAATCGAACCTCGTTTGCTTGCTTAACGCGAATGCTAACCAGTAGACCAAAGTCGCTGATTGGTTCTCTATATCAACAAAATATCGAGTTTTTGCATTATTATGCACGTGTAATCTTTGGTCCCCCTATTCATTAAAACGATAAAAATTATAAATGTTGTATTGTGGATAGAAAAAAAATTACCACAGTAACTTAACAATACTAATATAGTAGGGTTCATAATGGTATATTATAATGAATTATACATTCGAGAATGTTTAACAATAAATTAATTTGAAGATAAGACGTCATATAACACCAACAATAGTATGGGTAAAAAAATTAAAAGACAAGGAACATTAACTTAATAAGAAGAACGTATGTAAATATAATGTCCTTGTGAAAGTACACATATTGGAATGACAAAGAAACACGGGCACTAGAATGCAAAAAGATAAGCAGTGTCTATGTAATAACCATTTTTCAAAATTCGCAAACCATATTACAGAGATAAATCATAATTTCAAAAAGAGTGAAGTTAAAGTTTTACATACACCTATAAATATTAAAAAATTTTTAGAAAGTCTTAAGCAAATAAAAATAGCCCAAGAATGCCAAAGATTTCACTCTTAAACATGTTTTTCTTTGAACCCATAGATTATATACACTTCCAATGTGGGTGTTCTATAGTAACATGACACAAATCTGACCTAAGCACTGTTCTCGTAACAAGCCGGGACCATTCCGCCTGAAGAGAGCTTTAGGATAGGAGGCAGAAGCACGTGTAGCGGGGATTAATGTAATTTGTGGAATAACAAAATAACTTATTGTTAAATATTCTAACACGGAGTTCAACAAAGTTAAAGCCGAAATCTTTGATAAATTATACATTATCTCATATTTTTACGAACTTTTAATTTCTTTTGATATTTCTGATATTTTAGAGACTTAAGAAAAAATTATAGCTTAACAAACTTTCACTCGACTATTATAATAAATTGAAAATATATATTCAACTCCCCCAGAAAAAGAAAACAGACGATCGATTGAAGATCATGTCGTATAAGCAGAAATTATCTTTATGTAATGTTGTAATGTTAGCTTACACGTCAATATTACAGTAAATTGGTTTCTGTCGGAGGATTGATACTGTAAGTTCACTGTCACTACAACATGTTGTCACGACAGGAGTTGTTAATGCATGCAATGGAAGGCGGCGTCTAGTCGTGCCAGTCGATATCCATGAATCACTATTTACTACTTACTGCCAACCATCAGCATGTTCTCTGTTCAGCCCATGATCCGTGACCAGCTGTCAGGTGGCTGCAATTGCCATTATGTATATCTGCAGAATATTCAGCCTTATATTTTTTATATCATGGAATGTAAATATATTTTTAATGAAGATTTCATTAACTTTCAAACGTAATGAAGGGTTTATTAACTTTAGCATCAGGTACATTTATAAATACATGGCAGGATGTGGTAAATTATTCAAAGAAAACATTTATAATATTTCATACTTCTAAATTTTACCGGTGACCTAAGTGTCCGATAAGGGATGACTGGATGCAAGGTGAATACGAAGAGATGGGGTTTCTTGAACAAAAATAACATTGTATGCGCTTGTGATAGAACGATTTCTGTTGTCTCCTACTAACACGTGATATAGTTAACCATTGATGTTCTGGACACGGAAATTATTGAATGGCCAATGTCAACGATATGAGCTAGATATATTCAAATAAATCGACACAAAAACTTAAGTTAGCGAGTTTGGTATTTAAATTAAAAAAAACTCAACAGCTATAACTATTGCGCAGTAGTTTTATAATAGCTATGGGATGAAAGACTTTTTTGGGCTTAGTGTCCAATTTGAAATAACAATAACAGCAACAATATATTCGCCGTTCGACACTGGAAATGAAAGTCACTAGAAATAGAGTAAGAGGTTGTCCAAAAAAGTAATGAAAGGATAGCATCAACCAAGAATGAGTGACCTGAACCTGATTCCGGAGATGGCTTTCGCTGATCACGATGGGAAGAGACAGAGGCGACTCGTCATGCAGACTCCAAATAAATGAGAAAATTCGAGGTTGATAATGATAAAATATATTAAAAAAATCGTATAAAAATCAATAACGATTGAGTGTGACAATTCTTAAATATTCCGTATTACGTTTTGGAGGAAAGAAAAAGGGCCTGCAGATTCGTATTAAATAATATAACACACTATACACTGTATCAAAATAAAAAAAAATTGCTTAAAAAGTGAATCGTTAGTAATCGAATATTTTCAAATGAATGATTTCTGTGGATCTGTAAAAAAGAAAAACTTTTCTAGAGTAGGATTTTTTCTCTATAGCGAATAACACATTACTCCCAAGAAACATAATTTAATAATGCTAAAAAGTAAAAACTAAAAAGTTATCGAGTGGTCCATAAAAATAAGTTTTCGATATTTTTCATGACTTGTTCACTATAAAGCTAACAATTTATCACTGTCCCATTGAGTCGATTTTCCAATTAGTTTTCTAGAATGTCCCTTTGTCAGTGTTGTCAATAGGATTGCTGCCCGTCAACATGTTCATCAGATTACTCCATTAACGCACGACCTCGTCATGTACTGTATTAAAATTGAATAACCTTTAAATGTGACTCATTATACTCACATATCAATATAAAAAAATCAGTGTTAATTTCAACAATGTATTGTTCCTTTAAAAACATTACAACTCTATCATTCCGTGATCTATTCATTGTGAGTTTATCATGAAAATCATTTGACTGTAACATTGACATCCACGCTTTCCCACGAAAAAACTTAAATTGTTTCTCAATGAATAAAAGTACTATTGTTTAAAAATTACAGCACTTGATGACATTCTCTAATACCAACTTTTTACTTTTAAAAGAAATCATTACTGAAAGAGAAAATATGCTCTCTAAATTCTATTGAGAAATATTAAAAACTGAATACGATGAAAATCGGTAAGCAACACGCGAAGAAACATTAAAAAGATTCAAAATCATATTGCCGCAAAGTGCCTCAAAAATTAAATGTGAACCAACATTATGAATAAAATACGATGTAATCTAACATGATACATTATTGTAATATATGTTAAGTCATTGGAAGTTTTCAACACTCAGGTACAAAAAAGCGTTTTCTTATTCAAAAGATTTATATCAAATCATACCAATAACGTGTGAAAGCTTACTAAAAACTTATGTGATATAACATTAACTACTTTCAATGATCAAAATCACCTAAAAGGGTCAAGCACTACATTATTGCGTTTCTGACTTTGAAAATTAAATGAAAATACAAAATATGAACATTTCATTATAATTATTTATTTTCAATGCTATTCGACTTTGCCAATTTTTTTTTTCAGGAAAAAACTTCAAAATGTTTGATAAATAAAAGAATCACCTATTTTGAAAGCATTTTGACTAGAGCACGAACAGAAAGCAGTTATGGAAAAATATATAAAACTGTAATCTCCCACTCATAATTCAACAAAGCCTTCACAATTTTATACATAATATATTTATCTGGTCAATAATTTAGTTATATTTGAGAAAAAACAGTGTGAGAAAATGTCACTGGATAAACCAAAACGGCTTAAGGATAATATCTCCCAGGACCTTAGAAGAGTTAAACTAGAAGGATAAAGAGATCAAACAGTATAACTGGAAGTCGCACAGAAAGCTAAAACTCTACAAGAGTTAGATGGTAATCAGAAGTAAAAAGTAAGAAAACGTCTCTCTTAAGAAAGACAACTGACGATATACCACATATTAGTCAAGTCAGTCAGTTGTGGCTTGTAGGGGGAGTCCAGCGGGAAATCGTCAGGGAAGCTAATGCTCTATAAGTCCGTTATACGGACATCGAAAGTAAAGAGTGTGAAAAAGTGTCTGATTGGAAAGACAAAGCTGAGAATAGACAACACAATAATAGAACCAACATGTTGAGACATACACGGGAGAGTCTGACGGGATGTCGTACGGAAGGCTAATAATGCTCCATGAGAGTAATACAGCATTTTTAAATAAGTAATATTTGGATGACATGTTATATTCTAGATCTGCTGAATAAAAACGAGAAATGTCATTTATCCTCACTGAAAGCACACGGCGTAAATGGTGATATGACACGGAGAAGAAATTAATGAACTGTCAAATAAAATATAAAATTTTCTTTATTTTAATTAAGCTAATATTCAAATCATATAATTCGGTGCATGTGAGGAACCTGTAAGCGGAAGTGGTTATTAATAATGCATTCACATTGCGTGATAAGTAAACTGAGATTTATTAGACCGATTGTCGTATATGTTAAGTTTATAATTGGACAATATCTTATAATTCCGTGACTAGTGACTAGTGCTTACCAAGTTTCATACGTTTTCAATCAATCGAGATAATGTGAGACTTATCATTCATGAATATTGGGTTTTTATTGGATTTTTTCTTATTTATATGATGAAATCTGTAAAGAATAGATTAATTATTAAAAAATACTAGATCATCTTCAGTACATGTTCTCCGTGTAATAATTTAAACAAATATCTAATGTTCAGCAGTCAAACTAAATTTTTTATAGATAAATATTTTACCTTCCAAAATACCATCACGCCGAGGACAGAGCGCCAGACTTTTCTACCGCAACACACATCTTTCGCATCCTCAACATCCATACAGCTCCTACAAATTCTATCACGTTTTACATTCACTTCTTTCAAAATATCATCGATTTGGTTCAAGTATATTTTCCTTAGTCATCCTCTTTCACGCATTCCACTCAAATTTGCACTGGTTTTGCTAATAGTTCTTCATTCATTCTACACGATCAAAACATATTTTTTATCCCACTAGTCTTATGTTCAGCACCAGTCTTATGTTCAGTATTCCGTCATATATTTTTACCCCGTGTATTCTCTGTGCTCTCATTTCTAAAGCATTATTTGGTTCCTTTCAGTATTTTCTACGTCCGCTTTTCTCTTCCATATATACATCTTAGCATATTTTGATACTGATCGGTTTAAATATGTAGATTTTAGTGTCCTATAAACTTTCTCTCTTAACGCTATACACCATTCAAATTCCCTCGTTCCTCTTCCACCTTCTAAGACAATACTAATTAAATAGCAGAATTTCATAACTTGCTCTAATCTTTCATTGATCACTGATATATCGCTTTTGTTTTCACACTGTTCCAGGACCATCCCTTGAAATTATATTAATCATATGCAACTATATAGTACTTAGAAATATTAAAGAAGAAAAAAATCTAAGGAGGTTGATATGAAGGAGTATATGCCAGTGTCAAGTGATATTGACATCATAGGATCTCGATTGTTCTATTATTCCTGAATATTTGTTTTGAGAAGCCAAGGCAAGGAATCGTATGTATAAGACCAATCTTATAAAATTATCTATTTCCTCACTTTTTACTTTTTTTACTTTACACTACGAATAATTTAAGAATATATTTTTTAACATCAAATCAATTAGTTAAACTAAACATCTAGATTTAATACGAGTTATCGTTTTTTATTTTTATTTCAAACGAATTATAAAATTGGCATGGCCCAATGGGATGCCATCAAATTAAGAAGGTGAACAGACAGGTATGTCAAACACTGACAAGTGAGGAGTGCTACCATTAGTGACAGCTTCATAGATACCGCATTACAATAGAAAGTGTTAGACAGGATGCGATCACACTAAATGATCTACTCGCGTCGTGAGGACGCTCGAGTGACATATTGACAGATTGCTCGGCCGAAACGCATTTGGTTGATGTTTGACAGTTATTTACTTATAACAGTCCATAATAATCATTTTATTATAATAAACTACAACCACAGACATTATTCCCAATCCTTTTTATGCTTTTTTAACCTTCATTCAATTGCAATTCTTATTTTTTTTCTAAGATATTAATACAAAAAAGAATCTTCTTTTATAACCATCACACTATATCCCTATTGAGATAGGAAGAGAGACCAGATCGTCGCTTCATTCAATCCTGGCACATACATTTCGCTTCTGCCACGTCCATATACCTCGTCATGTATACTCTTCTATTAAAAAAGCTTTTCACTCTTCCTCCTTTTAGAATTTAATGATTTTGATCGTGTCATGTTTTTATAAGTCTCAAAATTTCTTGTACATTCTATACTACTCGTATAATTTTTTTTCTTCTTTTATAGAGTCTGATTTATCAAACGTGTATCTTTAAAATATAGAAGCATAAAAACTGCATACATTTTGCATGTAGGTTCATTAGAAAACAAACTACATTTTTAGTACATCATACAAGTCTTTCAAATACCCTTCACAAATTTGAACAAGGGAGTGAGGTCAATATTGTTTGCATAAAAAATAGAAATTTCGGACCGTGGAAAAAAAGCTGAAAAGCTGTACCTAATAAATCATAATAAAATGTAAAGACCTGCTATAATTTATGCATTTGATGCAGATTATTTAATTGCATCTACCTCACCCATGACAGGAGCGATAGATAATTAGTGTGTAATGTGGGATAATCGCTGCTCTCGTAAGAGTCAGACAGACCACCTGACGTCAGTGTTACTAATTGGCAGCTACAGCAGCATCCCATCCGTCTCGCTCGAGTAATCTGTCAATTGGGCACTTTATGGACCAGGCCAAGCGAGGAGCGCTCTTCGTATAATCGCATCCTGCCAGGTATTCATACTTTCTATTGTATTCAATAAATAAGTGAGAACATTCAATTACAGACAAGAAGAAATAAAAAAGTTTTACAAACTGCAAACTTTTAACTATTGAAATAATTCATTATTCTTCTTTGATTTGTTCTCAGTCGTAAAATAGCGGATTCAACAAACTTTTGCTAAATTTTCGTTTCAATTGCTTATGTAATTGGCAGTTGAGATTATTTGCAGAACCTAATTTTCAAACAGAATTATTAAGAGAATTCTCAGTAGTTGGTGGGGGTGGCTTTTCTCAATAAATTTTCAGATATCATTAATTTTTACAACTCGATGGCTATATAGTTATAAATTGACATTTTTTTAAATCTTTGAAGATATAATAACACCACTTTAAAGGAAAGCATAATAATATTTCTTTAATTAGTTTATTTTAATATTAGCGAAACTCGTTTTTATTTGCTATCATTACTCATCATGTAATTATTATTTCTCTATTTTTTCATAAATCATATATTTTGAAAGGTATTTCTTGCATTGAAACTCGTCCACACAGTATCATTTATATTTAGTTGCAATGTACATGACGTAATTAATGAATATATAAATACACAAAAAAAAACAAATATATGACTTGCATAGCGCTGTTAAGTAATTAAATATCATTTCAAGTGATATCGAAATTATAAAATGACAGCTCATAAATGACACTAAATAAATTCAAGTGGCATAGTATCTGAAACTGTATTCAAAAACCTATATTACATGCCAAGAATGAAAAAGTTCTGTATTCATCAAATACATATTATCCTATTTATGTATGTTTAGTATTGTGGCCATTACAATTTATACAAATAAAAACCCATTTTCGCTATCAATTCGCAGAATCCACTTAATATCGACCATGAAAATATTTTCCGACACACAATTATTTAGTAAAACTCATTTTAATTTTTGATAACCGACGAAATAAACATAGTTTTCAAATTATAGGAGAGGACAAATTATAGGAGAGGACAAAAAACCTGCAAGGTGACGCAATTTGTAAATCAAATGTAAAAAGGCAATTTCTATAAAATTATAAAAAAATGTTGTAATAAGTAAATGATTTGCCTTATATTTCATTATAACAGGTAAATACACGAAAATGCGCAATATCAAACTTCACAAAGAGTTCAAACTATTTTATTACAATATATCTATACTTCTTGAGGTGATGTCTCCTATCGGAGATCGGCCACTATCACGCTGATTCTTATACTGTTCCCTGTAATCAGAACAACTCAGTAGAACTGCAGCCAAACCACTCCCACAAGTTCTTAAGTCAAAAGATACGAGCACGTCTTATCTGCCTTATTTGCCATTTATTTTTCATTGCATGATTAGTTGTGCAATAATGAATCCTGTGCTCCTTAAGAGTACAACGCGCGAACTTTCACAATTTTATGCAGAGGATCTTGAGGATACGTCAGCAGATGATGCACATCTCAAAAGTCTCGATCCTATGTGATCCTCATCAGCAGACGAATTGTTTATAAACGTTAAATATACTGCATCGACTTCGATTATACGTACTAAACAAATTGATAACAATAAGGCAAATTTTTAATCGGACCTATTTATTTGACCAACGCAAATATCGTATTCAATAGAGACCCAAATTCATCTTAAATCTTCTTAGCACTTCAATAATTGCTACGCTTCAAGAATTTATCAAGAGTGTCGAAGCTCTGAACACACGACACCTCGGTTAAACCTATTTATTGTATGGGTATGAAACATGGACCGCAACCAAAAAGCAGACCAACGCTATTTAAGTGTTCGGAAACAAAATCCTACGAGAAAAATGAAACTGGTGGAGAATAGAAGTTGGCCTATCGGCATGAGTACTGAATATATCATATCATATTTACAAGGGTATAACAAAACCTGGAGTGCTAAAAGCGAAAAGACTCGCGCGGGTAGGCCGTGTTGCTAGGCCAAGTAGTGGAATAGCTATGAAGACAGTTCAATGATCCCCATTGCTCTTTGCAGAGCAATCGTGATGATTGGACTTGATCTTGAGTGAATTGAGCCCACTGCAGAAATAATGATACGCCTCCATTTCTCGCGGTCAATAGCATTTCTGTTACAAATTTTTATTGAGCTGTTGGTTGAATTCCTTACCATGTCTGTCCATGGAATTGATGATCTACTTCATTATCGAGACACTTATATTTTCCTTTAAATCACGAATCTCTCCAACATATCTTCTCGTCGAATAATATGGCCGAAGTGCCTGAGGATTCGCAGTTGTATAATTCAAAACAGACTATAATATATGTTATATCAACCGATAAAAAACCCTTGCGACGCCCTTGTCTAAGATGGATGAATGGTATCTAACGAGATAATGTAAGTGTAAGGGTCGTTGACTGGAGGAAAGCTGTACAGAATAAACCTACCTGGAAGATGACGATGAAATTTATTTTAGATCTGTAAGGTCGTCAGAGAGTTAGTGGTATTAGAAATACACGCCTAATTGCGCTCACCAAAATTTGCGTCGCCTATAGTGTGTATCATGTTAACGTTACGGTCGAGAGTGTGGGTATGTAAATGAGCGTATTATGTACGCTCACAATATTATGTAAGGTTTCCTTAATATCGCTTTTAGATTAAGGTTACAACGCCTTCGAAATATCGACTATGTTTAAATAATTTTAAAAAATACCCTCAAGATTTCAGTATTAGTTTAGAATAGTCAGCATTTTTCATCTGAAAGAAATTCTTCAGAAAACGGAACCACACTATTTAAAATAAGAACTAAAATAGGTCGCAGCATAACATTGACTTTCGTTCACACCTAATAATACTTGGAAAAAACTACGAGTATGTTTCGAATTTCATGTTGTGATGGTTGAAAAAATATTTCCTTAAAGAAATAAACAAAAACAATATTAAACTGAAGTCACTACAAGGACGCCTCGAAGTAAACTTGAAGAGTCTCTTAAAAGTATTACAAAGACTGATAGTCTTTTGATATTTAAAAATAGATGCATTTTAAAATATACTAGATTTAAGATTTAAAAAATAGAGATATTCCTTCAAAATAAATAGGAGTTCACGACCATTCTTCAAGAACAGATAAAAATCGTGGGGATTTTTTTTATCAGCCTTTATTTAAATACAGTCAATAAGCTCACAGTATTTTTTAGTAACTCAATTTATTCTTATCAAATAAGAATAATAAATAAAGATTCTTATAAAATTGGACACATATGTGAAATAAAGGATCTTATTCAATAAATTACCTTTTAGTTAACTTGACATGTTAAAAAATCATAGATCAAAGCTATCAAGCTTGATAAATGTGCATGACGACCTCGGTGGTCTTGTGTATAAGACGCTTATTTCCACCCGGGGGAATAGGATTCGATTTCCAATGGTATCCCAAAAATGAGGACCCAGTCTGGTATAACAGTTCGTCTGGTAACAATTCGTACAAGAGCTAGACGTGTACGAGTGATGTTGCCTCTTCACGTGCGGGGGAGTATTGAAAACACTTCTGGACACGAGCCGAGATTGCCGTCTTTACTTTAGTGTTTCATAACCGTAAAACTCGATTAAAGGAGCTGAATACAATTTAGTATTCCGGCCTCGCTCTTCAACGTCTGAATCACTAATTCGAATTTGATGAAAAGTACCCTACGAATGAATAAAAAAAATATGTATATCAGGGCTGAATCCGTGATGAAATGTGTTCTATACAATTAATCACAAACTGAGATGATGTTTCCTCAATTATCTCAAATTATTGGTTGGGTTATTTTTGTTTATAGTCCGATCGTCCTAAGTGCTAGTATAATAGCTTCGTTCGCAAATGGTTAGATAATTTTTAATATATTCTCAAATTTCAATCTTCCGTGTCTTTATGAAATTAATTATTCTCACTGTCTCGCCGGATGATTGATGACAAAATATAACCAAGTCTTTAGGGGGATAACACTTTTACACTAAAGATCTCTGTTACTTATACTTAAGGCAAATTTTTAGAAAATATTTCACAGTTCCTCCGCTAGATTGCAGCACTGGCATAACTGAGAGAAGGTAGCAGTTGCGGCCATTAGATTGGGTAGTTCCTCGCACCTATATCGTATATGTTAAGAAAAACATATTTCGTAAGAACTCTACAGAAAACGTACCTAAGGAAGACGGACTACAAAGAAACTTTTATAGATTTTCCGACGTGTGATAGTAACACGTTCGGCTTTAGGAGAAGTGTGGTGTAAGTATGTAGTGTTCATATTTCCGATGTGTGATACTAACACGTTCGGCTTTAGGAGAAGTGTAGTGTAAGTATGTAGTGTTCATATTTCCGATGTGTGATACTAACACGTTCGGCTTTAGGAGAAGTGTAGTGTAAGTATGTAGTGTTCATATTTCCGATGTGTGATACTAACACACTCGGCTTTAGGAGAAGTGTAGTGTAAATATGTAGTGTTCATATTTCCGATGTGTGATACTAACACACTCGGCTTTAGGAGAAGTGTAGTGTAAATATGTAGTGTTCATATTTCCGATGTGTGATACTAACACGTTCGGCTTTAGGAGAAGTGTAGTGTAAGTATGTAGTGTTCATATTTCCGATGTGTGATACTAACACGTTCGGCTTTAGGAGAAGTGTGGTGTAAGTATGTAGTGTTCATATTTCCGATGTGTGATACTAACACATTCGGCTTTAGGAGAAGTGTAGTGTAAGTATGTAGTGTTCATATTTCCGATGTGTGATACTAACACACTCGGCTTTAGGAGAAGTGTAGTGTAAGTATGTAGTGTTCATATTTCCGATGTGTGATACTAACACATTCGGCTTTAGGAGAAGTGTAGTGTAAGTATGTAGTGTTCATATTTCCGATGTGTGATACTAACACATTCGGCTTTAGGAGAAGTGTAGTGTAAGTATGTAGTGTTCATATTTCCGATGTGTGATACTAACACATTCGGCTTTAGGAGAAGTGTAGTGTAAGTATGTAGTGTTCATATTTCCGATGTGTGATACTAACACATTCGGCTTTAGGAGAAGTGTAGTGTAAGTATGTAGTGTTCATATTTCCGATGTGTGATACTAACACATTCGGCTTTAGAAGAAGTGTAGTGTAAGTATGTAGTGCTCATATTTCCGATGTGTGATAGTAACACATTTGGCTTTAGGAGAAGTGGAGTATAAGTATGTAGTTTTCATATTAAACATACATTTTGATACGACCTCATAAAAAAGGTTTTTTCAAGTATATTTTAAGCTGCGTATGCCT
The DNA here is from genome assembly GCA_949825065.1 of Odontocerum albicorne. Lineage (NCBI taxonomy): Eukaryota > Metazoa > Arthropoda > Insecta > Trichoptera > Odontoceridae > Odontocerum > Odontocerum albicorne. Next base: position 25,008,333 of record OX463844.1, on the reverse strand, counting down.
CCCTTATCTCTAACACTTAAAGGCTGAACATTGTACACTATGGGATAAGCAACGATAAAAACCACGTCATAATACCCCGTTCTATTGAGTCATTGAGAACAGTAAATTTATTCGATGATAATGAGATCGACCCCAAAGGTCTGCTCCTCTCCGAAGCAATATCCCTTAGACACAGATCCGAAAAATATAATGGAAACATCCCACATATACAATAAGCATACCTCAATCCTATTTGTGCAAAAATACAAAGCTAGTTTATCGTAGTTAAGCCAATACAAAACGGCGATAAGTTTTCTCAATCATCTCCGAACAGATAAAATAAAGTTTGGGTCTTTCAAGCGTATTAAGGTCTAAATGTACAATTAAATAATGATATAATATTTTTTTGACTGGGCATCAGAAAGCATTTTAACCAAAAAAAGAGTCCCCTATTTGAACTGTTTCGGTGTCGTATAGCACAACGAGAAATTAAACAAAAAATATAATTTCAAAACTTTGACAGAATCAAAACAAAACATGGTTACATGCAATACATAGAACTTAAGTTTTTTCAATTCGTTATTGAATTTCAAGTTCATATGTTTGTTAATACGTCGGAAACGTAATGTTTCGAATCATACAAAAATATATTTGTTTCAATCATGTTATATAAAATAAGCGATGTAAAATAAATCAGCTGAAACGACAAAATCAGGGATGACTTCCGCGAATTTCGCAGGGTGAAAAGTGAATAAATCAAACGGAGGTATGTAAATTGCGTGATAACAGCGTCGACGCGTTTGCGAAAAAAAATACGAAATATAAAAAAAACATTAATACCAAATGGGAAAAACAAAATAGAAAAATTCCTACATTGTGCGATCTCCTCAAAACGTTTTTGAATAATTTAGACGCATTATTCAACTGAACAACCGCGCTAACATACGAGAATGTCAAAATTAGTTTTTTTATGCCTACCTTGAAGTATGGAAGTTTAGCTTGAACTTGGTGAAAATAAGATAGAAGTAAGATTAATGATGTGCAGATGCGTGCAATAAGAAAAAAAATGTGCAACGTATGTATGAAAGAAGTCGAAATGAAACATGGATAATAATATCAATGTTTTAAAGAAATGAATTTTAGAAGATGAAGAAATGAATTTTAAGAGAGTATGAACATGTGAAGAGAATGAATGACTTAACAAGTCAGAAATACAAGATGTGAATGGAAGAGGTGGAAGGATTTTAAAAGGATGAAGTGGACAAGATTTTAAAAGGATATAAAGTGAGAAGTATAAAAAATAGAAAATGTGCACGACAAGATGCATAGTATTGTATTATTTTACAGTTTCGTTGTATACAGTACAACCAACAACAAAGATGTTTAAAAAGCCTTAAGTTAAAACCAGACTGGAATCCTTTATTGAGAAAACCTCTGGGTTCCAACGGAAATCAAACCTGCAACCCTCGGGCACATCATACGAGACATACATTTTACCAACAAGGTCATGGAGGTCGCCTGAATGGGAAGGGTGAATATATAAATGTGGAAGAGATGAACGCTGTGTAATTGGATATAAAAGTAATAGAAATATTTGTTTTGTGTCTATCCCGGAAGGGACATGGCGTCATTTAATCCTAGTACTTGAGGGTATAAGGATACCTACAAGATTAGTTTTCACCCAGTATTTGAGGGTATTAGGATACCTGTAACTTCGGCCATATCTATTCTTAAAAAAAACATGGTGGTGTGCTACGATCGACTCACTTCGGTGTACCTTGGGATCCAGTACAGCGGTGTGGTCGATGAGTTTGCTGAAATACAACGACTCACTCACTTAAAAAAACTCTATGGCACTGCTTTGCTATTCAACTGTTAGGGTTGGAAAGGCAAGAGGATCCTCGACTCCGAGGCTCAACAACGACGAATCCTTGAAAAATCTTTAAAAAAATGTTTTCTGATGCATTAAAAAAAATGGTTTTATTACGTTTTATGGTTAAAATTATATTTACAATATAAAATATTATATAGCACATCCATTTAAAACAGTACAACCTGGAGAGTTTATTGATGAGCGGCAATTCCTAGCAAACAAACAACGATTTTTTTTTTCTGTATCAAGATTAACAGATCTTAAAAATACTACAAAACGTTTATTGCAAAATCAGTTTTAACGATTCCTTAAAAAACGGCAAACAATCTCAGTGTACTATTAATAGAAAATATTGTCAATAAATAAACAAGCAGGCAGTGTATGGAGATCAGCGCATATAATTGGAGTTGTTAAACCATCGTCACAGGTTACCTTGTGTCAGGACTTCATACCGTGACACAAGATAATGCTACATTATAGTGACAGATGCTGTGCTCAGCTGGATTTGCAGGCATCTAGATTTGCTGAGTTTGCTGAATCGGGTTTATGAACTACGATTAATGGGGTGACCGCGCAACTCAGTAATTTAAAGAATGAAAAACTCTAAATTGACTGTTTATGGTTGACAACCACTGATTTGGTTGTTTTACTAAATTATTATGGTAAGATCTGAATATGCATGTTGCAAAATTCAATGTCATGGTGATTTAAAAGTGTGAAAGAAAAAATAATTGCGATATATGGATAAGTAATAAAAAATTAGAGAAAGTTGAGAAATTCTGCTATTGGGGTAGTATTTTCTTAGGTGATGGAAGAGTAAACAGATATGTCGAACGGCATGTAGCGATACGAAAAAAGTCAGTTGAGCACTAAACATATATCCTCGAACCGAACAGCATCAATATCTGCTAAGATATTTTGGTGCCTCCTCTTATGTATGGTAGAGAAATGTGAAATCGGAAAACAAACTAAGAAGAACCGAAAAAATGCTGTAGAAATGTGTGCACTTAGAAGAATATATGGGGTGACAATGTGTGACAAAATAAGGAATGAAGTGATAAGGGATAAATATGAACGTAAGTCTAATGTGTTGAATAAGATGAAGCAAAGCACTCTGAGACGGTTTGGGCACGTGGAACGAATGAAAGAAGAAATAATAATTAAACGAATATACTTTGTAAACATGAATGAAAAATATGGCAGAGGAGGACCCAGGAAAGCATGGTTGGATCATGTGTATAATATTTTAAAAGAAGGAAATGTAAAAAGTCGGAGTTGTATGCGAAGATATATGTATGGATGTGGAAAAGGCGAAAGCTGTGTGTCGAGCCTGCCTACCTCAACAGGAAAAGGCGAGATGGTGAATGTGTACGTAATATATTAAATACAGTTTAAAATAAATAATAAGGTTTCATTTCAACAGGCCTGTTGAAAATCTAACATTGATATATAGGACTGAAACATGGATGTTGAAAATGAATAAAAGGAACCGAGTAAATGCAGTGGAAATGAAAATAATACAGTGTAAATACGTGACAATTAGAAATATAGTTACATAATTTTTGAGGATGAGTATGAGCTGAAAACTGATGTGTTCAATTGAGATGAAGAATAGCAATTTGAGGTGGTTTGGACAAGTTAAACGGATGGGTGATAAAAGACTGACTAAACAAATTTACCATAGAAACGTGGGTGGGAGTCGTGGTAAAGGACAACTCTTAAAACTATGTTTAAACCAAGTTAATGTAATTTTGAAAGAAGGAAAGATAAGGAGTAATAAAAACAGAAGGAAGAGTAAAAAAAAGGAAGGTAAGTCGTGATAGGAAAATGTAACAATCTACTTTATCTGCCTACTTCAACGGGGAAATGGCGTGTGATCTGTTATATGTATTATGTTTTCTTCATTGACCGAAAATGAAACACAACTTAATTTACAATAATGTGTAATACAGGATGGTCATCAAGTTTATGCCGTTTCAGAGTGTCTAGACGTCTTATTTTGTAACGTTGTTTGTTTTCAAACCCCTGGTAAATATGAATCGCCTAATTAACAAGAAGTTAAAAAGAGCAACATATAAAACATAAGTAATGCTTTACAATAACCTTTACACAAATTTTAGGTTTTATATTTATAAATTTGAGGAATGAAAATAAGGAACATAGAGTTACACGTATGAAGAAACGCTTATCCAAAAATAAATTAACAAAATCATACAAATTACAGATTGCACAATTTTTGGTTCAATTATTAATTTGTTAGAAAAGTGGAATTTTTGTCTTATTAAATATAACAATAAGAAAGGTAAACATTTCAAAACTAAAATAATATAAGTTTAACAAAGATAATAAATTCATATAGAAAAGCTAGGATGATTTAGTAAAAATCATATACAGGAAACTGTACTGGAGTTCAGGTTTCTAAAAAAGGAACAAATATGGATTATTTGTGCGCGCGTTAGACTCCTCATGACAACGAATAACAGATAACTTCAACAATAATTGCACACCCAATTTTCATTGAATCAAATTGTCCACTATCTATAACCACTTTGAAATTATTTAATTTCACTTCCACACGTTACTCATTAAAATTTCAAATTATTGAATATTATTCAAAGCCACTAATCGCCTGGGTAACATAACGCCAATATCTTTCCGGGTAATTTGTCATAATATAATTTAATATGTTTTGAATAGCGATCCTTATAATATTAATTTTGCGCTGCAAAAGCAGAATCGCTACAAGTTCATGAATTAAAACTGTATTGTGTTTTATCACACTTTTGCTGTATATAATACAACCTGGAGGGATTATCGCCATGTGGTCATCCCCTTCCAACCAACTAGAAATATATTACTAAGGTATTTTAAGACTTACAAGGAAAAACTAGACTGAAACCTTTTTTTAAAAAAGAAAATCGACGAGAATTGGAACTTGCAGCCCCCGGATCGGAAGACTGTCTTACCAACTAGGTCACTACGTATTTTTTTTTAAATTACAATCGACCATAATTACTCAAATATTGACCATTGATTAGTAATCCAGTGTCCCAGGTGATTCGCTGTGAATGGATTTTTGTAAATTATAAGTTTTTAAACATTGTTTACAATTGTTTTTTTTTCTGTAGTTGTCATTAGCGTATACAAATTGTAAAACCCTTAAATAAAGGAGATTCTTATTAATTGCAATTTTGTATAAAAATCTTATTGCAAAACTTACTGTATGAAGGAACTGAATGTGTTTGTTATCTTAAATCGTATTTTAAATTATTTGTATTTGTAAAACTAAAAATGATTACTTTTTCGTTGATATAGTACAACATGGCGTGTTTACTATTACATGGTAATATCTTCCAACAAACCATAAATTTATTTAAAAGACTTAAAATGAAATTCAAACAGAAAACCTTAGAAAAAAGTGGGTACCAACTGGAATCAAATAATATGATGTCTTATCAACTAAACAAAAAACATTGACTTTTAAAACATTTAAATTTGTTCAAAAATAAACTATACTTGGAAAACCGGGATAATTTAAAAACTAACTCATCCTGATCAGATAACTCAAAATGGTCAAAAAAACGTTAACACATACATAAATAACTCATTGTTAGTAAAAATAGAGTATTTATACATATTAAACTTCAAACAAACTTCTGAAAGTTTATTTAGTTTAAAAAATAATGGTAAACAAATTTGAATTTAATTGTGTTAACTAACATATTTTACGCCAGAAAACTTACACTCAATTATTTTTCTCAAAAACACCAATATATTGTATAATTAACATTAAACATGACGACCTCAATAGTCTAGTTGGTAAGGTGCTTGTCTTCCAACCCTGGGCTGGAATTCACTTGGTACTAACATGTTTTAAAAATGGTTCCAGTCCAATTTTCACTAAAGATTGACATACATTAACCAATGATATATAGCAAATAACCCGTAAGGTTGTACTATATAAATATACTCGTACGAGTATAACGAAATCGGAATACAATAAAACAAATAGAGAACAAAAACTTTAATCTTTATTTGGAATTTCGTGATTTTTTTGTAGATTAAGCGACTTGGATATTTTGTCATATTTCTATTAGGCATTTAGAATAATAAAATTCAATAAGTTGTTGTTTAAAAATATTTCTATTCAATACCAATTAAATGTACTGAGTGTATCCGTCCATGAATGGGAATTTCTCTCCGCCTTTTCCGGGTCTGCTGATTGCTCAATTTAAATGAACCAAAGATAATCCAAAAAGCGAATTTCCTTCGAGTTACTGCACGTACATCAGACAGAGCCATAAGAGAATTTATTTTATTAATAGCTCAACTGAGATAAACATATGATAATCAACCTGTCAGGTTGTATTGTATACAGCGAAAGTGTAATACAATACAACTTATATTGTAAATTAAAATTTTCAAGCAAATTTTATTTATATTTTTTGTATTGAAATAAGTAATGAAACGAATTACTTCATTTAGGTTATACAACAAAGTATTTAGGACAAATATATCTGTACGACATCCATAGCCTAGTTGATAAGATTATTGTCTTCCAATTCTGGGGTTACTGATTCGATTCCCGTTGATAACCAGATTTAGAAAGGGTTGCAGTTAGGTTTGTTTAAACACCTTTCTGATTGAAGAGAATAAAATGTCTAAATAACAACAAACCCACCAGGTTGTACTGTACGAAAGTGTAATTTACTCTTAATAAAGGGTCTTTCAAATTGAGCGGTTTTTTTAATCCCTTTTTTTATTCTTGAATAAAACACAATTTTCTTTGATTTCAAAAAACTTTTCATTGGCCATTGAAGTATAATGTATGATATTTAAACACAAAAAACAATATTTGCCAAATGTCCACCTCTTGCAGCTCCACAGATGTCCACTCTTTTATCAAAATTTTCGATGAAATTTTGGCATAATTGCGGTTCTAACTCACCAATAACGCGAATAATTTTGTCCTTCAGCTCAGGAATTAATTAGGCGTCATTCTTATAGACCTGGCTTTTCACGTAACCCCAGAAAAAATAGTACAACGGTGTCAGATCACATGATCTTGGTGGCCATCACCGTTTCCGGAGATTACAATACATAAAATAATTCAACAATTTGAACGCGTTGTATTGTACCATATCTGACTTTATTTTTATAAATGTCATACGTTACACTTCTCAAATGTCACAAGACCCAGGCAAGTTCGCGACGCCATCTGCGTTTTATCCAAGAATTTTAAAAACCGCTCAATTTGAAAGATAATGGAATTTGAGATTCAGAAATGAAACCACTGCGTTACAAACCTTGCCTAGTGTACTATAGTACGAGTACAAGTATAATAGTTATCTACACGCATATTCACATAATGGAGGGCTATTTACAATACATTGTTGTATACTCGACGGTTCGCCTTTCCATTAAAATGACATAAATTGTAAATGTTATATTGTAAATAATAAAAAAACATAACAAGCTGTATTAAAATGCCAATCGCTTTCTTATATTGATTTGCCGTTCGTCGGTGGTTTGTTCAATACTTTTACTATTTATTTTGCGACTATGTCACAAATATTGAAAATTAGAAAGTACTGTATGAAAAAAAATAACATTTAACCCAAAATGTTATATCGTTACAATTTTAACATCTCAGCCTGTATAAATAAATCTACAATCGTAAACAAAAAAACCTATCTTTTATATTTTGTAAAATCATTTATACTATCGGAACGCGAAACAAAATTTGTTGCAATAATTGTTGTTTTAATATTTCTAAAGCCCGGTCCCAGTAATCGAGTCTTCGGGTTGAGAACCAATGGAAAAGGCAAGCAACTCACAGTTCGCCATCGCAAGTATTGAACAACCGCACATGAACAGGCAACGACACTGGTACACATCCAACTCATGTGAGTATTTTTACCAGACGAAATTTTTTACCAGACTGAAACTATTATTTTTATTTTTCTAGTACCATCGCAAATCGAACCCGAAAACTTTAGGTAAAAAACCAGTATCACCAACTAAGTCGCCTATTGTATGCAATCATACAATAACATTTTCAGTACACTGACAGCCGATTGTTAAACCCCACACTGTTTTGGAATATTTTTTTGTTGAATCCAATAAATATTAATAAAAGGTAAATTTATAAAGCGCCATTTATAAGAGCAGACTCTTCTCAAGGGCGCTTCAACTCGGGATTCAAACGGGATTTAAAATGTTACAAAACACATATATCATATATTAGCTTATTGTAAGGATAGGAAGGTAGTGTAGTGTATGATATATCAATAAAGATCTTTTAAATATGTCCCACTCTTTCGCTAACGTTCTTACTTTCCTCAATTGATCAATAAAGGTTTGCAGTTTTTATAAACCCCTTTATAATTTTATTGTATCTGTTTTTTTAATGGTTTTCATATTAAAGTTATTGACTATTTTTTAATTGAAAATTCTAATATTCTCTGATCCCCAACCTGAGATTTGATTCAAACAAATTTTGTACTGTTATGATTATTCGAAAACATTATTTTATGTCCGGTGGCTTTTTCTCGAGTCCAAAGTTATAGCCCAAAATGAATCATAACATTTTACGAATATTTCATCGTGTAACAAAGCACTGAAGAAAATTTGTTACCAAATCTTGTAAATCCACATTTAATTATTTAGATCATATTTGGGATGTCCAAGTTTGTCCCAATTTACGTAAACGGTCACAATTTAGAATTATATAAAGACAATCTTCATTCGCATCACCAAAACGGTGGACCCTTAAGCAATCCAAACCGCTAATCAGCATGTTTTATATATATTTAAATGTAAAATTATTAATTACAATGATTTTATGGTTGTACTTGTTAAACTATTCGCTAAACTAGTCAGTCGGAAAAATGTTACAAAAACTTCAATGCCAATGAAGTGTTAAACTGTAACAGCGTCAGAAAAGAATGTTGAGATACAAATAAATTGATCGAAGAAAAAAACCAAAATTATTTAAATAAATAGTTAATCAGATAAAATCAAAAGTGTTCCAAGTATTTTAACATCATTGCACAATTCAAGTTAGAAATTTAGACATCGTATTGTAATCCATGGGCATCGTTATAAACAGTACAATCTCGCGAATTTATTGTCATGCGACAAACTCTTCCAACAAACTAGAAAGATGTTAAAGAGGTTGAAGAAGTGAAAACCTTACTACTGAAGCTCACTTTAAAAAACATGGTACCATCGGGTATCTAACCTGCAACTCTCCTATTAGAAGACAGGTTTCTTACCAACTACGCCACGGAAGGCCTTCATTAAATAAATAAAATATAACTAGGAACTTCTAGAATATAAAATGCTATGAAAATCTACAGAGGATAACATTATTAATGTGCACTTATACTATATTCTTTTATTTTACAAAAATATTTTCTGATATTATTTTTTCCTTAATCAAGATTTTGATTAATATTATTCTGAAGATGTATTAATTTATGTAAAAGCTATTTTTAATATCTGAAGAAGAAGGAACAATATGTGTCGAGGTATCTGAGTGTTAACATAAATGTGTTCATGAAGTATATTATGTAGTTATTTTTAAATAAATAATTTTTTTTTCAGGAAAGAGGAAGAAGGAACTCCTGGCTGAAGAACCTGAGAGAGTGGGTCCACTGTAACACGGAGACATTGTATTGAACAGCTGCAGACACAATTAAAATACTCATGATAATTGCCTAACTCCAAAGTGGAAAGGAACGGACTTCTTTTTGACTGCAAACTGTATAAAACATGTTAGTGGTTCGGTATATACATAACATATATCTATATTCCAACGTCTTTTATTTCGGTATTTACGCGCACTCTGAATTAAAATTATATTATATAAACATTATTTATGGTAGAAAATCGACAGTAAATAAAAAATTAAAGTTGTAATTTTAAGTATATGGTTATTTCTCTAGTAAGGCAATCTATATATATATATCAGGTTAATTTAAAATAGGGATGAGGGAACAGGGGTAATTTATCCCAAATAGGATAAAAAATATAATTCATGGAGTGATGTTAGGCTCAAAAAATACAAATGAAAGTATTGAAAAAAGTGAAACCTTAACTATTAGGCATCAAGCAGGTACCTTGTTCAAATCTTCAGTTTTCCAAAACTTGCAGTAGAGATGTTTTCAATCAAATATTAGGTGTTAACATAAGTTGTGTCCGTTTTTTTCCAATTTAAAAATGAGCACTAAAAGTAAAACAAAATGGTAAATGTTATACGTCATTCGAAATAAAATCTTCTGCTCTACAAGATATTGTATTTGCTTTTACGTTACATATATTATTTCATTTGATTACGAGCCTTCAAAATGGATGGCAATTAGACGAAAGTGAGCATTTTCGACACCTCCTTCTGTTCGCGTTCAATCGAGGGAATAAAGCTGCCAAAGCTGCTTTGGAGGGAAAGTTTGGGGGAAATATTATTTAATTAAAAATGGAATCTGCGCAATACCCAAAAAAAAGTTCGTTGGCCTCTGGATTAGAATTAAAAATAATCCAAGCAATTGATGTTTTTCCGTTCTCATAACAAATTATTAAATCGTTAAAATTGTACAAAAAATACGGTCAAATATTTTTTCCTTTGTAATTTCTACTTGTTAAAGGGCCTCAAGTTCAACAACATTATATACACCTACAGTTGATTGTATGACTAATATAGAGTAGAGTGCATGTAATATAGGTACATTACTCTCGCGTTAATATTTGTTTGTTCACACGATTCTCAACACCTGATTAGCTGAATAGAGTGCACAAGTCGACCTTAGTCCATCACCTCTAATCTGAAGCAAGTGGTAAAATATGAGCACAAGTCCAAAACATCGACCGACATGGATGCCCTCAAGGTCCCATTTGCATACGTGGACCAGTTATTCCGTAGTCACTTTCACAAGAAATCAAATTACCGAAATTAAACGCAAAATATCAAAACGTGAGAACAACATCGGATCGCTTTCTATTAGTAAACTTGTAGTTTGGTTATACATAACAGCAATTTACCAATTTGCGCTACTAGATTAAATAGTAGAGATCGATAATGTTACGTCTAATTACGTATGTTACTTCAAAAAATAATTGGTTCACTATAAGACAATCACGATTATAAATACAAGAAATGTTTTATTAAAAATGGTTTCAAATTAGCAATAATGAGCAATATTTTTCTTAAATAGACATAACGAAAATAGCCACGTACACACAACATCGAGTTTTTTTCTATTTTGGGGTAGCAGAGACGACAGATCTCTACATCTTCCTAACCACGCACACAACTTTTACCTCGTCAAAATTCACATATCTCAGGGTATACCTTATTTTTCTGACTAATGCTTTTGACCCTTTCCTTAGAATTTTAAACATATTTATTTGATTTTCAAAACGATGACATAGTTAAACCAAGCGCCTCTGGAACGCCTTCGGTAGTGAAACGGCATATTAAATACTTTCAAGATCTTTAAATATAAATTAGAAGATGAAAATAATAATTCTATATAATACATTCATACGTGTGGTAACCTTTCAACATATCCTAATTGCTGATCCAGGCAGATCGAAGAAAGTGATGGGAAACGCCTGGAGTAAGCACAAAACTCAAGATTTATCATTGCACGTGTTCAAATTACTATCCCGCGCGTAAAGAAGCAACCACACTCGCAACTCTTTTTATTACAAGAATTAAATCCTTTTTTTTGTCACTATCGGGAATCGAGCATGAGTCCCCTGGATTCAAGTCAAGCCTCACCAACTAGGCCTTTGAGGTCACCCGTAAAATATCTCTTTTATCAGACGAATGCCCATTTTTTTCATGCCCTTGGGAATTGAACCCAAACCCCTATGGTGGAAGTCAAATGTCGTCACACCTAGGAAACGGTGTTCGTGTAAATATAATGCAAGTTTTTAGTTTACAAATACCAGAAATAATAATTTCTCAATGTTACTGTTTAAATATATAATTAATATAAATTTACGAAAAAAAAATTTACAACATAATAATTAATTACCCAGCACTATTTAGTGAAATATGTTTGCCAACTGCGAAATATGTTAAACACCTAAATCAATAAGCCGTGATTTTTTCGTGTAGTTCTTATTCAAGCCTGAGAATTACCGTCACAGATAATAAAGTGCATGAACGCTTTATGTTTAATGAATTTTATCACCTGGAACCGTTTAATGAAACGACAAATTATAAGGTTATTATAATATTAATAAGAGAAAGACAACGAAAAATAAGAATAAATTAATTATTTCTGATTATTTATTTTATTGCGCTATAATAATTTGATGGACATATTGCCGGTGGCAATCTCTTCCAGCCCACTAGAGAAAAGTAAGTTACATGATCTGAAAAATATGTAAATCATTATTTATTTGTACGAAATTCATAAAAAATATAAATAATAAAAAAAAGGGAAATATCATCAATCACAGGAAAAAGGAAAGGATGGTGGAAAGGCAAATCGAGAATGCTATTATCGCGCTTTTCAGAGATAACTTTTCCCTAGGGAGCTTTATATTTTAAAATAATATTTGAATTGTAACGGATATCAAGCGTGCTGAAAATATATTTTGAAATAAATTATATTATTAAGTAGTTAAAATGAATAATAGAAAATTTTTACATGGAATTTGAAGTGTTGGAATAGGAAGGTAAAGGCTGCGACCACTGGATACTGGCATAAAAACATCATTGTTTTTATCTCGCTTTCTATGTATGATTTCAAGTATGAAATATTATCAAAATAATTAACTATGGCCAAATAGACAGGGCAACCTCAATAGCTCTTTTGAAGTGGTTCACTCAGTAGCATAGAATCAACTCACTCTGAAGTGTAGGCGAGCTGATAAATTAGAGGTATTTGGGAAGATCCTTAAGTTCACACTTCTTGAGACATGTTTCATTGAGACGTAGGCGCCCTTTGAGTGATCTTCGATCAATAAATGGCGCCGGAAAAATAAATAAATGTGAATGTATAATTTTGGTTGGAAGAGATTGCCACATAGCAAAACGTTGGACAGGCTGTATTTTATAAAAAAAATGTCATATAATACATTAACATTTTAACTTCTCGATTTAATTAACTACCAAGCTGGTAAGACGCTTGTCTTCTCATCCGATAGTTGTAAGCTCGATTCCCGTTGTTACTCATTTTTTTTTTAAATTCCAGTCAGGAGTTCACCTACGGTCACTATACATAATTTGTGCTGGTTGGAAGAAATTTTCATATGTCAATAAACTGGATAGGTGGTATTGTACCCAACGAAAGTGTAATATACGAGTAATATACTCGTAATACCAAATCAGCTTCGCAGGCTGTCAATTAAAAAATATTTTTTCGATGATAAAAAAGCCAACGTTTCGTAGAACTTTATGTCAGAAGACGATATTATTGATATCACGAGAGAAGGTCGCTAATTCAATATACCTTTATATTGTTGAAAAATAGATAAATATTTTTAATGAGCATTTAATTTTGACAATTGTTGCGAGTCCCTGACTCAAGTGATTATTTCTCTGGTATTTGATGATGCTCTATTTCCTGGTTGTGTCACAATAGTTACTGTTTGCAAAATTGCACATTCTCCTATGTGAAGCTAGACCTATATAAAAGTAACAAAACAAAATGGTATTTCATCGGTCAAGAATCAAAAAGGTGTTACGTTTTTCCAGAAATAAGACTGCATTTGGAATAGTATTATACTATTTGAGATCACTTTTCAAGAAGGGACACATTTGGGCAAGCCTTTATCACATAATAAGCAGATTTTGAAAATAATTCAAATTATTATCATATCTTAGGATATTCTCTATTTTAATCGAGATGTGTTAGCTAAATTGTAATTGGACAGAATATAACACGGACCGAGACGGGCACGGTTTTGCAATAGTTCTATGTAGCATATGCATGTGGGGTACTTCTCAGACAATAGACCATCTAATAACTCACAAAAGCTTGTTCAACTAAAGGTGTCTATTTATGGCTAATGAAAGAACGGAAACTAGGGTTGAAAAAAAATTAAGATATTAAATTTATCTTAAGTTTAGTTTATATTTCTAGTTTTGTCAAATCTGTTTTTATTAAGTATGTTTATAATATCATCTAATGATTGTCTTAATGAAAGGACACGTCAACTACACTACCACGGTCAATATATTTTCTACTATTGAGCAAAGTGAAAACACGATAAGAGTTCAGATTTTTAAAACAAATATTCAAAAGATGTTTATAAAGTGCCCTTTAAATGGAAACTTAATAAAACAATAAATTAATATGTGATTATCATTTTTGCCTTTGCATGAGGCGAATCGACTAAAGTTTATACTAGAATAAAATACTGACAAATCAATTCTATTGAGAATAAGAAATAACGATAATATTAATAACTATAAGGCAGAGCAGCTACAGATTAAGTTCAAGTAGCTAAAAGTTAAAATAGTCTATCTATAACTAGGAGAGGAATTTTAAGTAGAAGCATTTATAACTTGTACACTAACTATGTAATTTGTAATTTTGAAACTCGTCTTTTGTAATTTTGTCGCTTACCATTATTTACTGTCGAGCCCTTCAATTAATACTGTTCTAAACCCAAAATCAAAAACAAAACATTATTTAATATTTAACAGTTCTATTTCAATGAAAGGTTGAAATTGAGATTTTACGCTTTATCATAACAATCCAATAACTTATAAGAATCATTATGAGTTTGACAGCAAAATCTATAGAAAAACGTTATTAAATCAATTCATTTTTAAAATGTAGAATAAAGAGAGGCCGAAATTAAGGAATAAATATTACTTCGGTGGAGTACAAAAACCAATATTATTTTCCCTTAAACAAACTTGGATGAAACGGGACGAATAAATTAACGAGATATTCAAACGAATTAATAATGTACGTTTAATCAAAGTTAAAAAAATCCGATCCATGAAATAAGCGGATTTAAAAATAAATTTTCTTCCTACATTAGTTTTAGTATTAGCGTAAATTATAATTACCCTAAATATACATGGTCTTACAAAAACACACACCTTAAACATACATGGTCGTACATCTCCGAACAAAGGTATAGCAATAAAATGTTTCTAAACCAGGAGATGTGTCTTCTACATCTGTGTAACGTCAGCCTTCGTCAGCAATTTTAGGTTAAAAAAAAATTCACCGCGATACAATTCCAAACTACTCAAGCTTTATTTTAATTAATTGATTGAAGATTTATTCATCCATTTCAAAATGTCATCATTGCGGTCTTAACCACCCCGTGAAACTTTTAACATTTTCTAATAGCACCACAATTCAAAGGTTTCCAATGTATAAATGGTAGCATGGGTGACTTTCCAAGCTTTAACAACAATGAGAAGAATTTCCCATTCATGAAAACTTATGACAATATTATTTTATATGTATTTATTTAAAAAAAATATGCCTGACATTAAAAAACAACGTATAATTCTTAAGATATACATAATTTATTTTAAATACAGCTTAAACTAAGAGGTCTTTAGTCCAACATATTCAAGTTAAATTTGCCATTGAATGTTCAATTTTAATACCACGCGAAACTAACTCACTAGCATTTTTCGATTCTAAGTTAATTTTGTGAAAATTCGTTAACATGTCACCTCAGTCATAGTGTGTATTTAATAAAAAAATCTAGATTAATACTTTTGCAAAGATACCATGCTGATCAAACGGATATTGGAAAAGTCAGCTTAGATTTACATCAGCTGTAATTGCTAACATGTGACAGGTGATAGACGTCACAATGCGCAACGCCTTGGATTCACTCCAAAAACTGACTGGGTTAACTAATAAAATCATGTGTTAAAGCTATGAAGACCGAACACATGAAATGACATTTTTCCCATTATAATTATGCAAATTGAATGTGCTGACATTGGCCTATAACATAAAGAATAAATAACAAAAAACTTGATGTTTTAACATCTATAATTTATTTGGACAAAAAAGCCTATAGAAATAAACACCAGTTGTTCAACTATTCAAAAATATAAATCATGATAATTGAATAGAAAAAAATATAATTCTTAAGAAATATAATTCAAAAATATAAATAATGGCAATTGAATAGAAAGAAATATAATTCTTAACCGTATTACATACAGAAAAAGGAAAGAAACACGTTTTTTACGTACTTCAAAATCCCTGATGTACAAGTATCAAATATTTGCAATGTCCTTATTTTAACTCCCTTATCTGTCTTATTTTTCTAAGTGTGCACCTAAAACAAGCAGGTTATGTATTTAAGTTTTTCCTAGTTTAAATTTTATTAATATAAATGTCATAAAAAATTGAAAAATAAAATATTTACACTTGATGCAATTTTATTTTTTCTTTGAATGTCTTTGTTGTTCAAAGTTTTATAACGGTTTTGTAAGCATCTATCCAGAAAAACTCTTATGGTATATTATATTTTTACATGAGAATTTTTGCAGACGTTCGCAATGTTTGCTGCCTTCAAAAACCCTAGTTTTTTAACATTATTTCACTAAATAATAATAATCAGATGCAGAACTCGCTATATTTCAGTATAAGAAATATATTCAAGATGTTGGTACTTAGAATTTTATCTGTTACGAGTATTTTACTCAGTAATTCAGATTTATTTATTTATTCGCGTGTCAATCAACCTTCAACAAATCCGAATTAGTCATTCGGACGTATTAAAGAACGTGATCCGTAGAAAACATTTTATTCGACTCCATTATCAAGCCTTCGGGCTCAGAACCACGTGAATAGACACGGAGCTTGCAGTTCGTCATCTGAAGTGTTGGCAATACTACCCCGCACGTGAAGAGTCAACAACTCTAGCACATATATTAAACCTGTGAGTATTATTACCCGATGAATTATTTTACCAGACTAGGACCCGATTTTTATTTTTATTTTCAGATACCTACGGGAATCGAAACCGAGTAGAAGTCAAGCGTTTTACAAAGTAGGCCACGAAGGTTGTCAGTGTCTCAGAGCTAATAACGTATCCTTCCTTACTTTATTCAAGCAACGTATTATATCTGAAGTTTCCCCGTCCATTAGACGTTAATCACTTTCAGGCACAAAATATGAAAGTGCTCATGCGGGGGACATCTGACGGCCTTGAGACGGGCCGGAGTCTATGCCGTGGTCCATTCTTGCTCGCCATCATCATCACGATGAGCTAATGACGTGTGAGAAATGGACGCATTAATGGGAGAGCCGCTTCAGATGTCTCTTTAGTGGATAGCGTGACCAATGCACACATTTAATTAAATATGAAATAAAACATGTGGATTTTCTAATGACGTCTTGTATTTTTTTTTTCTGGAACAGCCTTAGGATTGTATCGCCAAGAAAGAGTGGATAATTATTTCCCACTCTTAAAAATCATTGCTGGCTTTATAATAACTGCAATTAAAGAAACACTGACGACTCAACGGAGAGTGAAAAGATGTGCACTCTATTTAAGGAAACCTACAGGATTTTTTCTATCAGTTATATTGTAATACATTTTGGATATGTACTGAACAACCATACATTTTTTTTTCAATGGCAGAAATATATATTTAAAGGTATATTTCATCAGGATTTTTTTTTAATATTTAATTACTGTAAAAATATTCATTTTTTGTTCACTTTAACCAAGTATTGGCCTGTAATGGCATATTTACCGGCTAAAACATAATTATTAAAATGGCAAATAAACGAATCTCCTTATTTCTACAATGTTGTATAATTGTACCAAATACTCGTTAATAGTTCTAGGCATTTCTTTCCGTATGCACAAATAAAAGTAATACTGTATAATTATGGTATTTGGACTTTCCAATTGTGTGCTTTACTGAATATTAAGTTAATATACATATATTTTTCACAGATATCTCGGACAAATAAATGAACAATAAAAGTTGTATTTTAAACTCATCAGTATTCTATATGTGGCACTGTAATCAAAAGAAAAAAATCTTTGAAGGTATGTGATCTCACAGAAATCTGTTTATATGAGACAATGTACTATAGGACCGAAATAAATTATTATATCGTAGTATAGTAAATAGGGACGGACTAGTTCAATTATTACACTTTTATTTATTTTCGTAATAACTACCAAAGTTTCAATAAGTCATCAAAACACGATTATATAATTTGACTAATGCCGTGACGCCAAAAATGAAACAAAACATAATATTACCGTGAAGTAAAAATTAAACAAAACATACCATATATGCCAAAGTTACTGCCTAACGTATATTAAATACTCGTACATATTCCGATTTTGAAACGCCTGCTTTTAAAGTGAAACAAGTCAGCAATCGAAAAGTAGGTACTTGGAATATTAAATTAGGTCATTCATCTTTTAAACAAAACATATGTATAGTACTTTTTTCAAAACAAATGAAAATACATTTATTGTCAAACGCACATTTCGAGTCCACACACTAAAAAAATTAAATATCACACAGTGAGATGATGATTTAAAGTGATATAATACGAAAAAAAATTGACGTATTGAATGCGTCAAGTTAGTAACATTCGGTGTAATCGTTAACTTTTCAACTTTACACAAAAAAACCGTTAAATCATGTCTGGAAGATCAAGATTGCAGAAAAAGGATGTGTTGCTGGAAGAAAAACAGAACAACAACGGCTACGGTGACAAATATAGGAACCATAGTTTTCTATTAAAAAAAAAAAAAGCAAACGTAGCCTTTGTAGCAAACGTAGCCTTTGTTACGGATCTCGTTTGATTATCAAATATCTGAAATGAAATTTAGTTATTGCCGAAGTGCTGGCGGAAAATACAGAAAAGTTTGTGAGAAAATAGTTAAAGATAAAGTTAGAAATGTCGCAATAAGGAAAGAATGCGGATCTGAGAGAGGAGAGAATAACCAAGAAAATATACGTGGATGAACGAAGAGGAACGTCTAAGAGTTGCATGGAAGGAGCATGTTAGTCAACTATTGAAAGAGGGTAAGGTGAAAAAGATGAAGAATAGAACGTGTTGCATGTGGTAGAGGCAATGGATGTCTGCAAGTGATATAATTCACTTAAGCATGTACTCGTATATCATAGAAAGAAATATACTCGTATACTCGTAAGTACCTATTAAGAAAAATAATTTTATTTTAAATAAACAACATTTAGAATTTAATTCTGAAATTTTCAAATTCAAACAAAAGAATAAAGTTAACAGGAAATTATTGTTTGTTTTTCAAAAGCGTATTATGATAATAATTATTTATTATTTTAGTATTTTTACTCCGAATATACCTATATCATTAAATATTCTGACATATTTTATAAGTTTTAAACGTATACAATTAATTGTCTTCTGTGTTTTAAGTACTTAGATATTTTATACCTCAATGTAATTTCAAGATATATCAGCTGAGAGGAGTACTTACAACTTAATATTGGTATGTACCTATGCTGTATGAATTTTATGACCTCTAAATGAAAATAACGTTATTTTTACTACACTGAAACGGATTGAACAGGTTCAGAGGGATATAAATGTCTGAATGAAATGAGAGAAGACTTGGAAATGCTGATGGCATATTAGATAACAGAAAAAGAAATTTGAAAAACAGAATGAAACTACATAAACAAAGGGAAACAGAGACCATGGTGGAAAGAAACAGTGGAATGATTTTACCCACTATTTGAGTCACCCAAATTGTTAAATTAACTTATAACATAATGAGGATACACGAACCGTGAACAACTATAGAGGAAAAAAAGATAACATAACTCTGTAATGGCGTTTATATTATTGAGTGCAGATATTCAATCTCTGCCAGAAAAAGGCACATACTCGTATTGTTTAAAACTACAGAAGCTTATACCATACATCATTTAGTCACACCACTACCTATATCCAAATAAAACAAACAGACTCCAACAAAACGATTTGACAATTCATTAAACAAATAACTTACACCCGAAACAATGCGACAATTGAAGGATATACTGCGACAAGACAATCCATTTGCCGAGAATGAGCATTTAACATTGCAAGTGCGCATGATATTTAAGGAAGACTCAGATTTGGACAAAATACGGTATAATGTATTGGGTGTTAACATAAATTGTGTCCATTTTTTTCCAAATTAAGAGAACAAGAGGACACAACAAAAAAAATACAACAAATTAGTCAATAATGTATTCTCCTTCATTATTTACAACTTCTTGCCAACGTTCTACAAGTTTTTCAATGCCTGTGCGATAAAAACCATCCGGTCTTGACTCGAGGAATTCGTCCAACCATGTCCGCAATTCGACGTCATTATTGAAGGAAACGCCGCGCAAATTGTTCGAAAGCGACCGGAAAAGGTGGAAATTCGACGGCGCGAGGTCTGGAGAGTACGGAGGGTGCGGCAGGACTTCCCACCCAAGCGTTTGAATGGCATTTTTCGTAATGTTGGCGATATGAGAGCGGACCTTATCGTGTTGCAGAATAACGCCATATTGCCGATCCGGCCTATTTTGTTCAATTTCAGTGTTGAGCCGCTGCATTTCCAGAATATATATCTTCACCATACACTTCGCAAATATCGCGAGCAGCTTTATTCCCTCGATTGAACGCGAATAGAAGGAGGTATCGAAAATGCTCACTTTCGTCTACTTGACATTCTATTTTGAAAGCTTGTAACCAAATAAAATAATATACTCGTATGTACAATAACATAAAAGCAAACACAATATCTTGTAGAGCAGAAAATTTTCTTTCGAATGACGTATAACCTTTACCATTGTGTTTTACTTTTAGTGCTCATTTTTAAATTTGGAAAAAAAACGGACACAACTTATGTTAACACCTAATATTTGAAGAACAATTAAAAATAACATTTAATTATTACATACCATACTTTTTACCATTCTCAAACGATTCAACGAATGTTTTAAAATACCTTCTCCCTTTTCGTTTGTTATATCTTAAATATCTGCTAGAAGTGTGTATGATACGCCGGGTACGACTAGTTGAAATAGATTTCAGATGGTCGATTTTATTAATGACAATAAAGTCGTTTCAATATTGAATTATTTTTTCACAGACATACATATCCCTGAAAGCGGAAACTGCAACGGTTTCAGAAAGTAAGTAAGTATACATACATTGAAGTCACATTTGAGACAATTATTTAAAAAAAATCTTACGTGTTGATAAGCAACTATGAAAACTTCCTTTATTACTGTCTTAGAATTTCATAAAAATTACCTCCCTAGGCATCAGCACATTTGACAGAAAACTCGTACTAGCTCTGCCACTCGTAAACGACAAATCAATAACGTGTGAAATATGCCATTTGTTATTCGCTTTTAATTATTTATTTTTATGAAGATTAATTGACAATTTATTTGTCATATATTATTTTTTGCGTAGAAAATAAAGACTGAGATTATATTAACGTATAAAAACATTTATTACAAAAGCTATGGAATACTTTTTCAAATACATTGTATACAATTAAAATTTACTTGTTTCCCTTCCTTGGGAAATCGGATACAATAAGTATATAAAAAATATGTAATTTTTTAAATTATATGAACTATTGTAGGTATGCATAAAATAATAAAATAGGTCCTGATCACTTAACGATGTGTTACTTTACAACATTTTGCCAAAAGGGGCGAATTGTTATCATTTATAGAGTACTTCCCAGCGTCTATATCTATTTCCAAATCATCAGGAAAATTCTACATATAATATCCTCCTGGAACAACCTCGACGTTCAAACCATAATCGTGATTTTTTTCCTCAATTTTGTATTGCAAATCTTACAATTTCAATGTGTGATCAGAGGTGTTTTGCATATCTGGTGTATTGATGAAGACTGTCAGTATCTTCTCTGCTATGCGGTGAAGATAACTAAACACATTTGCAATAACTTCAACAGCTCTAACTAAGGACGTGACAGGTTTATGATTCTACGTGCACGAATCTGAGAGCACCATAGCAACAACGAAAACATGTCGATTCTTTTTATAACGCTACATCGTAATAAAAGCTCACACTACGAGTGCTTGAATTCAAAGGCAACTCACAAGCGCTACTAAATTATGTCTGAGGGTATGTTTTAAACCGGTATGTAAAAAAATAGCAAGTAAACTATTCACTAGTTCGGTTGAACCAGTGATGCTAACTTTGATATTGGGGCAGATATTAAAATTATTACGACATAACGACGTATAATAAAGAATCCAATGGAGCTCGTGGAGGTGAGGTAATTTTTATAGACCACTGCCACTGGTTAGCATATAGTATTTTACTATGATTTCTTTGTTAAAAGTACACTCTGGCGGATATATTACCATATGGTAATGCCTTCCGACCAACCAAAAATATGCGCAAGAAACATGAAGTCAAAACCAGAATAATATACGAGTACTTTAAAAAATATATATACCAACGGGAATCAAACCCGCAAACTTCGGATTGAGAATCAGTTGTCTCAACAACTAAGCCAAGAAGGTCGTGGCATAGGCCTCTGATAAAATAAACACTACACCGCAACTGTTGAATCATAAGTGATTAATTCCTAATTCCCAACACTTTGATTTTGCTAAAATTGCAGACTTAACGTAATATGACACTGATCTAACGTTCTAGGCTACCGGAAGCAAATCTCATCACAACCTTATTATCAGTACGAAGACGCAATCCAAAAAGTTAATTCAAACTGGCTCCAAAAGAGCAATGTTTTCATTGCGTAAGTAAAATATATTTTAACAGTGTTATCACTGCTGAACTTTTTTAAGTATAAATACAATTAATTAAGAAATTAATTCATTATAGAAATAGATCGTATTATATACTCGTAATAAAAAAAACTTTCAAATAATACACACAGTTGCTTTCTTGGTTGAAAACATAAAAATGTTTAAAAGCTAAGAAAGAAAAGGAGATTTTTTTACTTTAGAAATCATATTTAAATACAATGATGACACTAATATACAAACACATTGCACAACTGCAATTTCCATTTTAACGTAAAACATTACCGTATTAACAATGCTACAAAAAACTTGATTTACTTTTGAGGATCCCATTAAAACATCCATTTGTTACAAGGTACGCAATCTATTTTTTGTCAGTTCTTCTTGTTAGATAAATAGGAAACTAGATTGTATCTGTATGCCCCTGGTGAGTGAACAGCTCGCGTGGTCTCGAGAGCACATTCACTTTCTCGAGCAGATATAGATCACGTCGAAGCCCTCTGAGTATAGAGAATACTCGTACATTAAGATGTATGCGATTACTCAACACATGAC
>OX463844.1:24820737-24984974 GCA_949825065.1 Odontocerum albicorne | reverse complement strand
TAACAACTGAGCCTTGATCTTGAGCTCGAGATTCCTGGGTTCTGAGAATGTATGCTAACAACTGAGCCTTGAAAAAATATTTTAAATATTTTTTTAAGGATACGTGTAGGAGGGTTTATTTACTGAAAATATTGTAAGAAAAGCTGGCGTGTTTTTGAATGTAAGACTCTTGAAAAAAATCTAAATCAAAACACTCTACGTCAGCACTTTCCTATGAATCCTTTACATGACCCTTAGATTAACAGGTTAAGTATTCGAATCACTATTAAGATTAACTGACGAAGAGCTCGGTAAAAACGTTTGAAATTTGAGCCACGGTAAAACCATTGTTGTTGAAATGAATAGATTTTTTTTCAAAGATACACATAGATTGATTTAGATAGTGCCGGTAGGTAAATGTTTAAACGTAGGTGTGGTATACACAGATCGTCTAGTTCACAGATATAAAACCGCTTTGTTGAGACAAATCCGAGCAAACAAGTTCAGTTTTTTTTTGCCGCGGTTTTGGGGTAATTGGCCATATCGCATGGAATAAACTTCATTAATCGAGAAGATTTAAATCTTTAAGACTGACTTTATGACTTTTAAGATGATAATGGTTGAGAATAATGATAGGACGGGCCTATGGAGTGACTTAGATCACAAAACAATTATTCATTCCTTAATTACACTTCATATAAATTTTTAACATTACAGCATTTGTATATTTCTTTAAAAACTCATTCTTCGGCCTGCATTTCTTATTACAGTCCTGTTGCAATCTGGTGAGCTTACTCCCATTGTATAGTTTTTCCAGCGAACCTTAAATATGTATTTAGTTAAATTCGTTATTGATGAAAAAACAACAGGTTATTTGAAGTGGACCTACAATTTTTATGGATCTGGATTGGCTGCCTTTCATTCCTCGTGTCCCCGGTTAACTAGACTTTTGTCTGTATTTTACTGAGAATATGTTTTTTCAAATATATTCACGGATGTTTTTTACTAGTTTAAAATGTTTTACACAGTTGCTGAGGATTAAGTTTGCAACGCCTTTGAAAGGTCAATCATTATTTAAACTAACTTAAAAAAATAGTTTAAGCCTACACTATAATTTTGTCGAAATATCTAATGTGAATATCTTTTTTAAGAGATCTTAGGTAAAAAACCTGAAAGTAATGAAAGATACCTTAAGTTTGAACCACTCTTTGAAAAAAATGGTTAAAAAGTAATGGAATCCGTAATCGCAACAGTAAATCAGAAAAGTCACCACAAACTTAATATGGACGTAAACATGTAAAATCTCTCAACCCTTAAAACATACTTTTAGTTCGTTCCAAACGACAAAATAACATAAATCAATCTTATGTCTGCAAAAATGTTATGGCATTTAAATAATTGTTAAGTAAAAACCAGCCTGGTATCCTTTATTAAATAAAAACTGATTATCAACGAAAATCGAACTAAAACTCGCAACCTCCAAGCTGGAGAGAAGCGTTTTATCATCTAGGCCACGGAGGTCAACTATGTTTTTATTTAAAAAAATAAAGGTTCGTTGGAGCTTATTTTGGACAAAAAAAGAGTCTATGATTCCCTACTGTCTTTTTCATCAATGTAAGATTCTTGAGACAAAAATCGAATACAGAAATATACGAGTAAATACAGGAAAAAACCTAGTTTACTGAGTACACGACAGATAAAAGGCAATAAACTCAGATCCATAAAAATTGTATGTCCATAATAAATTAGCTGCACTTTTTTTCTTAAATTATGTTTTAATAACATCTCTTGACATAAATGAGATAAAAATAAATATAAAACAAGTATAAAAAATGAAACAAATCGAATGTAATAAAAGCTCATTTTTAACGTGACAAGATTTAGACCACACGTTCTTAACAAAACACTAATCACCACGCCATACACCAAATTTTAAAAACTAAACGCTTGTGACTTAGTCTGCGCACGCGTCTAGACTTGAAGCAATTTCAGTGAATTCAGTCGACTGTAGGCAGTCAGTAAGTCGGTCGGACGCAACGGTAGCGTTTTTACCGCGTTCATAAACTTTCAAGTGCGTATTTAATACGGTTGGAGCTTTCATGGAAAACTTGTCGTGCTGTGTTGTGATCTTACATAAAGTTGTTAAACTAAGTTTTCTTTTTCGATCATAATAAAATAATTGTGTTTAAAATTATTATAGTTGTTTACACGCAAAAGCGTATATAATAATAAAAAAATATTGGTGTCAATATATATAAATGTAGTTTTATATTATATTAATAAGCAATAGATTCATGAATTTAATTAAATTAATAATATCTTAAGTTAGTTTTGTTTAAAATATATATATTAATGTAGAATTAGTGTTTATAAAGTAGTTTTTGGTAAGAAATATAAACGCCAAATACAGTTACCGTTTTTTTGTATATTAATATTAATTAAGTGTTTTTTGAAACAATTTTGTACTTTTGTGACAAGATTTTTCTATTGAAGCAATGAAAAAGGTAGGTGTTTTTATTTCCATAAATAATTTTTATGTTTTCTATTGATCTGTAATCGTCATTGAAATAATCTTATAGTGTATCAATGTTTTTTTTTCAATATTGATGTTTTGTAACCCTCGAGTTTGCGTGATGTTAAACAATCAAAATGTTTTTATTACCATTTTATTACCACATACTAATTTTCAAGGCTTTGGAAACCATATTTTTGTTTCATTCCGGAATAAAAAAAGCTATATCGAGAATATTTTTACCTGCAAAATTATGGTGTAAATTAGTATGGCTTAAAAATTACACATTACCCTTTTCTGAATGAAAGGATTTTCAATATATGTCACGGAATATAGGTACTCTTTTATTTTGTTAACTGTAAAAAAATATATTTGAAAAATAGTTTATAAATACCACTCACAAAATTTGATTATTTTTCTATCAAAGCTCTTTTACTAACAAAGTGGCCTACGTGGCTTAATAGGCAAGATGGCCAATATTTCAACCTGAGTTTGATTACCTCTTGAACCCAATTTATTTTAAAAAAGGTCCTAGAGCGTTTTTCATATAACAGGATCATATTATATGAGGACTGTTTAACATTTTTTTTGGCTGTAAGAGATTGCCAATGAAAATAAGTCCACCGGTTGTTTATAGCTAAAATGTAATACATTGTAATTTGTTTTATCAAACACTGTTTATTCCACTTTTTGTAACGGTATAACCCTACCGGTTTTAAGGCTTTTACCTCATCATCAGGGGAGTACAAACAAGACTCTGAGGGGATAGCTTTGAAACCGGTAGGGTTATACCGTTACAAAAAGTGGAATAAACAGTGTTTGATAAAACAAATTTCAATATCTTTAAACCTCTTAAACGTTAATGCATTAACTATAAATAATATATAAAATGTAATACAATATGTGTAAATGAAATATAACAGTAACTTGGTTCAAGCTTATCTTCCATCCCCGGGGTTGCGGGTTCGATTTTCGTTGGTAGTGGACTACTTCTTATAATCTTAAGTTTGAAAAAGTATATGTCTTCCGTGAGTTAGAGACTATTACAAATAAAGGTAAAAAATAATGTCTTATAAATTTGTTCGTCGTATTTGAGCATGATATCCGTCAATAAGGCGTACTATTGTCCATTCCGTAGTCGGTTATATTTTCTACACATGTGTTATACCGTTACAAAAAGTGGAATAAACAGTGTTTGATAAAACAAATTTCAATATCTTTAAACCTCTTAAACGTTAATGCATTAACTATAAATAATATATAAAATGTAATACAATATGTGTAAATGAAATATAACAGTAACTTGGTTCAAGCTTATCTTCCATCCCCGGGGTTGCGGGTTCGATTTTCGTTGGTAGTGGACTACTTCTTATAATCTTAAGTTTGAAAAAGTATATGTCTTCCGTGAGTTAGAGACTATTACAAATAAAGGTAAAAAATAATGTCTTATAAATTTGTTCGTCGTATTTGAGCATGATATCCGTCAATAAGGCGTACTATTGTCCATTCCGTAGTCGGTTATATTTTCTACACATGTGAGATGAATCGCGAGTGTCGTACCTAATCCAGTATTTCTTAACTCGGAGTTTCGTTTTATGGAGGCGAACGAAGTGTTGTCTCTCGGTCACACTCTTCAATACATCTGTATAAAAAGCACTGGATTTCGAAAACTTTGAATTATCTTAATTTGACAAACAAAATCTTATCAATAATTATTTCAATTTAATTTATTGTGAATTTAAGTCGTTACATATGGAAGGAAAAAAGCAGAAATGAAGAATTTTAATAAATCAGTTTTAACTTTCTTTAAAATTATTAACTGATATTTGATATAAATTAAAAACACGCGTTATGGGTCAGATATACATAATTCCTGGACAGAGAATTAATTAAAAAATATGCTAAGAAGAATATTTTATAGTCCTTAACATATGCAGATTTGGAAAAGTACCCAATCTAATGACTGCAGCTGCTACCTTCCTATCTTTACACTCAACTTTTTAAATTTTTTAATAATAATATTGCCGGAAAGTTATATCGTTTTCTTGGAAAAGTATCATAAGGACAATAAAATTGTCACTTGCTGAAATCCAAATTCGGAATGTTTATTATAAGGAAAGATTAAGCGCATTTTTTGTCTTTTGCGTACCCAAATTGCTTGATACATTATGCAGTGTCTAGCGAATATACATTAAGCTATCAAATGTATCAATTGTGGTTTGAAAAATTACGTAACGGTGACACCGTTCACGAGTAAGTAATTGTAAAAAAACTGTCGTATGAATTTCATTTCCATAAATCCCAATATTTTTCTTCTTTTAATAATAGTGGGTTTGATTAGCGAGTTAGAGCGCCCTTGATAAGAATCAGTGCTTCAAACAGTGCTGGGCTATTCAATATGCTTATAAAAGACAAATATCGCATTTTTTATGCAGTCTAGTTGCTGGTTAATTAAGTCGAGGCTAAAGCTTGCTGTGGCCTTCATCCACCCTGATCTGTCCAATGTCTCAACCCTAACATCGATCAGATTGAGATGTGGTTTTAGTAAGGGCACATTTACCCCAGCGTATTAACCCTATCTTCTTCCACACTAACATAAATACTGGTCATTTCCCGCTTGAGTTCGACCAAGATATCTTCTTTTGTGTTGTATTAAACTTTCGTTTTCTACAATACACTCAGGCGTTAATTGCTATAAGGCGATAAATTTCAACCAATTAAATACGAGTTTAAAAGGCCTGAAGGGAAAACCAGGCTGATACCCTTTTTAATATGCAGATTGGAAAGAATATTTTTATTCAAACAAGAAAACAATTTTAGGGGGAAAAGTGAGACAACAAATTGCTATATTGATCAATATTCAATATTTGTTTGTCTTACCTGCTAAAAACTGGACTGAGACGCTTTTAAAAAAAAACTCTAACATGCATCGAATCTGCAACCCCCAGATTTGAAGACATGCGTCTTACCAACAAAGCTTCGGAAACGATGTTTTATAGGGAGTTTTACATTTTGGAGTACGGATGACATATCCTTACCACCACAACTCAACCCTCGTTAATAAGGTTTCTGAGATAAATAAATGTCTTGTGTCGGCAAATCTATTACTTATGGATAGAATATAAAGGATTTTTTCTTTTTCATCTTGACAGGGATAGGAGACAATGTGTTAATATATGTGTAACATTAATAATGCATTTGATATAATAATATCCGAACCTTTTAAATTTGGTGAGCTTTTACGGGCTGGAAACGCCAACGCTGTGATTATAATATGTAAATTAAGTTTAAAAAATGCAAGTTTAACATTCTTTAAAGGAATATTTTCCCGTGTCATAGTTTTATTTACATAGTATTGTATTATTAAATTGTAAAATACTTTCGTTATATGTTGAATACAATCTAGCGGGCTTATAACAATGTAACAATCTCTTCCAGCCAACCGTAAATATGTTAGAGAGGCTTTAAGTGAAAACCAGACTGAAATTATTTTTAATAAAAACTGGGTTTCAGTGGGATTTGAACCCTTAACCTACAGGCTTGGATACAAACGTCCTACCAACTAGGCCACATAGGTTGTCTATAACAGTGTCTGTACATTAAAGTATTTATTTTTTTTGTGCCTTAAGTTGATTAAAGATTACTCCATATACACCAATATTACATATTTGTGTATCATTGAATATATTTTAATTTATTCGTTTTATTTGCGGTATGCATTAGAATATGAACGGTTTAACTTTTAAATCTTTGCACAATATATGTTTAATATCTTAATAATAGCAGAAAACTTCGTATAGATAATTCATCAGGTTTTTATATTTATTAGGAAACCACTAGTTTATGAAACGTCTGCAAGATATTATTTTTTCGTTTTACTAAATATTTTGTAAATTGAGATCAATAAAAAAATATTGAATTTATATATGCTCTGAAATTTTTAAATAATTAAAAGGGATCAAAATGAATTATTTTTTAACATATTGAATCTTCTTCTTCTTCTTCTTGATGTGCCCTGTCAGGTCCCCCCGACGTTGGCAATCACTCTGGCGAAGGCTTCTCTGTCTTGCGCGATCCGGAACAGCTCTTCCACACGTCTCATTCCGGTCCAGTCTCTTATATTTCGCAGCCAAGACGTCTGCCTTCTCTCTCCATAGTGATATCCTGGGAATGATAATCAGGGTGGTTTCCCGTTGCCTTCCCTGATAGGTGTTTCTGTAGGGGTCACCCTCCCTTAGCCGGGGGGGTCCGGTTTTATGGCGCCGGACACTCGCACATTCATCCTCTCCTATCTGCTATGGCACTGATGGTAATATGCCAGTGACCACATTGCCCAGGGCTCGCGGGGCTTAAGAGGCCACTCGTGGACGCTAGGAGTAGGACTATTGGTAGTGTTGCTGATGGAATGCAACTATGGCGTTACGCGGTATTTTATAGGCACACATTTTCCGGCAAAACATGCACCACCGCGACCCTACCAAACTTTGAGCCCCCAACATATTGAATGTGATGTTAAAATAATGAACTTTATAAGCAATATTTATTTTAAAGTTTTCCTCTTCTTTAACTCACATAAAATTCCCATTCTTATCCCTATTTTCGTCTAGTTTTATATATTTTTTAATTTTTGTCAGATTTTTTTAATTATTATATTCCCACACTACGTTAAGACACAGTCATGGATACAAATAATAATTATGAAATAGTAGCTTGTTTATTGGAACAAACTGTTTTAAAGCAATGACTCTGACAGAAGCATTTACATGAAAGTGTTAAACGAGTAATAATATTAAATAGGACGAAGAAAAGTAATCTAAGATGTTTTGGGCATGTAGAACGAATGAATAGAGAAAAAAATTACAAGACAAACATACTGCAAAAATGTTAGTTAAATGCGTAACACAGGAAACTCAACGGAAGTATGGGTGGATCAAGCCAATAACATTTTGAAATAATTAAATATAAATACAGAACAATTGTAGGAGTTGTACGATTTGTATGGATGCAGAGGAGGAGAAGAAAGTTTGGCATTTTGTCTTTTCTGTCTATCCCATCATGGAAACGGCATGATTATGTTGTATGTGTGTATCGTATATGAATATGTAATACATTTTATATCCTCAGTGAGATACAGGCAAAAGCCTAGTTTACTGGGGATACGACAAATGAAAGGCAACAAACCCAGATCCATTTAAATTGTACGTCCAAATCAAATTACCTGTTGTTTTTTTGCAAATTGTGTATATTTTTTGTCATGTGTAATAATAAATAATAAATAAACGAATAATTTATTTTACAATTTTGATCGAGAATTTTTAATAAGATAATAAAAAAATTAAGTACAACTGCTATGGAGCATTAGTATAGCATTAAATACGATTTATACGTTTTAATATGTTTTGAACTAAAAGTGTTTAATAAAGATGCAACGATTTCTAAATTTTTCTGAAATACAGTTAAGATATGCTATCGATATTTGATTAAAATTATCGATATTCGTTCCAAACTTAAGAATTATTTAAGACAGCAAATAAATGAGTTCATATATTTTTTTGTATCAAATCTCAGCCATCCGTGTACAAAAAATATTAATAATTGAATTTTTTCCTCGAAAATTCTCACGTTTCCCGAATAAATCCCCGAGTTTCTTGATTAATACTTTCGTTCCATCTCATTGGTTTCCTTCTGTCTGAGCGTCCGTATTCCACGATCCTCCTCTCGTTTATTGTTTGCCCTGACATTATCTTTCCATTTCTTATTAGTCTACGTCACTTCATATACCTGGATTCGGTTTAGACGTGAATAATTTCGACGCTTTGTGACATTTGGCTGGATCGATTTTATTCTTTGACTTGTGAATAGTAAAGTTATATTTCTCATAATAGAATTGACACGTATGTTTGTTTGGGTATATTTTTAACCTAGGTATACAAACGCAAACCATTACGTCGTATACCTATTAGAGTAGGCAGAGGGGACATATACAATGGCCAAAACAAACCACTTTCCTATCCTTACAACCAATGTATTTTTTTTTTTAATATTTTTAATCTTTCAATTCGACTTGGTTCGATTCCCCAGTGAGAGCGCTGTTAAGTTGAGTCTGTTGTTTAACCCTTCATGTCATGTGATGTGTAACTAGTACACATTGCTTCTAAAAACTTAAATATCTCTACTAATATAATAAATACTGGGTTCAGATTTAAGGTATTCCTCCGTTATACATTTACGCATTGAATGAAAAAAAAATATTTATAATAATTAACACTTATCGGTCACATCAGAGATATTTTGTGAAAATCGTGAATAAATTCACCAATACAATCAAACGTGTGCCAGTGTGTGACGTAGGTATATTATTTCTAAAAAACCGGCGAGGAAGAGACGCTATTTACGTCTCACTCTCATTCTACTTCGGTATATGGGAACGCAAGAAATAGAATAATCTCAGTTCGCTCAGAAGCTTGCGGGCTTTCGTTCGAGGTGATCGTTTCGTCCATTTTGTGAACGTCGGCCGATGATTTTTTTCTTGTTTTCAGCAATAAAATTTCAATTATTATCACTTTTGAATTCAAATTTAATTAATTTAAGCGATTGTGTCTATGAATATTCTCCTTTTTCCGATTTTTACATGTGTATTGAATACACAGCACCGGAACGCGTCAATTTTTTTAGCACAGGAAGGAAAAGGTTAAACAGCTTGTATAAATGGAGTAATTATTATTGTTCGTATTACCTCTGCACCTTCCTATATACACAGTTTTTTTCTCGTCCACCGTTTGTCACATGATTCTTCTCCAAACCATATATATTTGTCCTTAGCAGACGTGCACAAAATTTTCTTAACATTCTTATTGTATTGTATTACATTTTCGATTCATATTGTAGAATCTGCCAGGTTTATTACCATATATAATTTTTTCAACCTACCAGAAACAAGTTGGCGAGGCTTTCAGGGAAAACCAGATTATAATCCTTTTAAAATCCATCGGGACTTGAGCCCGCAATCTCCGATTTGGAACATGGGTGTCTTACCAAATAGATTTCGTTGTTTGTCAACTCTAGGCAACGAAGGTTTTCCCATTCCTCATCTTTATTACTTTTACTCATGCAGTCAATTTACTCTTTTACTCTCCTTTGAAACTATATTGATTTATATTCGTAAGGCGTTTTTTTTTCTTTTGACTCTGTCGGTTACTTCAACATTATTTGCTCTCGAGCACCATTTCTAGAACAGTTTAATTCAGGTCACTAGAAGGTTGTGATTATTATCGAGACGTGCTTCTCTGAAAACTTGAGAATCAACAATATTACTCTTGAGTTTCGAGTCAACGAAAACCAAAACTATAAACGTGCATTTTCTCTCTCTCTCCTACGTATACATACTATTAAATTTGTGAGCAAACAAGCTATTGGCAAATCATTTTTCATACAAACTTCTATAAGTCTATCACCATTATCACTCGGCATTTAATTTCTAGAAGCCTAACACTATTATCACTCGTCATTTAATCACCATGGCTACTTGAAACCAATTTGATACCATATATTATTTCAGCTACCCATTCAATCACCTGCCCGCATCACTACATAATTTCTTATTTTTTTATCAATTACTATTCTTACATCATTCCTAAACTCATCTATCCAACATAAATTCAATATCCAATATATACTTATCTATCCAATATATATTCAATATCCAATATATAATCATCTATCCAATATATATTCAATATCCAATATATACTCATCTATCCAATATACATTCAATATCCAATGTATACCAATCTATCCAATATATATATTCAGAGCAGAAATATTTTACTTATCAAGTGATAACTATGTACTTTTTTCCTACTTTGTTTTTAAATGTAAAATGATGTTATTTTTATTACTTTGGTATTGTAAAATGATTTCCTTGTACACAATACAAACTGGCGGTTTATTATCGTGAGACAATTAATTTCAACCGGTTTGTTTCACAAACATGAGTTCGAGTCTCGACTTGGAGCGCCCTAGAAGAGAGTTGGCCCTCTAAACGGCACTATATAAAATTGTCGTTTTCTTCTTCTTCTTCAAAAATATATTTTCATAAGGCCTGAGGTGAAAATTAGAATGATATTATTTTAAGCAAGAACGCCTTTGAGGCAAGTTAACTCCCTAAATGGTGCTGTATAAAATTATCTTTTTCTTCTTCTTCAGAAAGTTGATACAGAGACCTTAAGTAAAAACTAGAATAATACATTTACTATTTAAAAATCATGGTATCAACGGGAACTGAACCCAATACTTGCTAGTCTGAAAGCAGGTGTCGTACGAACCAAGTCGTAAAGATTATTCTTAAGTTTAATATTTTCTAATATAAGCTTGGTAAGCAACGTATTGAATGTAGACAATGCTTTTGTGATGCGAAACAGGCTTGTCATTTAAATTTAAGTTTATTGTGTTGGTTTTTTCCACATTCAAGTGATAAGTGATTCTGTTTACTATTCTTATATTCATAAAAAGATGTATCGTTTTTGATTCTCACACAAATTTATTTTCACCTAAATACACATTAATTTTTGTTTTGGTTATTTAACTTTTCGTCAGAAAATAATATTTTACAAGCATACTTAATTACAAAGGAATGGCAAAACTATTATACGTATAAAACATCATTCCTCAAAAATATAAACATATTTTTAAATAATTCTTGCTAAAACCAAAAACTCATTTCAAAACAACCTTTCAACTAAAACCCTTCATTCATAAAATAAAACTAAATTAGAAATCAGGTTTGTAAATATAGACTCAATATTTTTAACGGTAACACTTTCATTAAATATGCTTTCAATTAAAATTTTCATTTATTTTTGTGTATTTATTTTATTTAACTATCCACACTAAAATAATAATTATAATTATTTTGAGTATAAATGTTAACTTAATATACCAAGTACATTATAATACTCGTAGCATAATCCCATATTTTTTATGGAAATAGGGAACCACTTTACTAAGCAAAGCCCATAATGAAGTGGTGTCATTCCTTAATAACATATACCATTTATCTTTCCTTATATATTCTATAGTATTTTCCTTCAACCCCATTCAATAATTTCAAAATCGTTAACAAAATACAATAAATATTTTAGGATACAAAAATATTCATGTAGATCGTTGATTACTAAATGGTGCCAAGAAAACACTCAGCTTTAACATTCATACACCGAATTCACTTATTAACTAATCCTACGTTATCACTTTCATGTTTCTAACCGCTTCATCGTATTAACAATCACATTAATATTATATTTAACAACTCATCACACGGTCTTAATTCACATACATATTTCTCAGTCTATTAGTTTCCTACACAATTTAATTAATTTTCATTCATCTTTTAAAAAAAATATGGAAGGAAAAACAAACGATCTGTGGTAACTAAATGGTGCCAGATGAAAAATACATTTTAAAGTCAATCGATATAAGCTATTCTTATTCTCATCGAATAATAATGCATTTCAGAATACGGAATGAATTGATTAGAGAGGAATTAACCTAAATCCTATATACGAAATACGATTTAGAAGAGCACTCCGAGAGCGAAATGTTTGGAGATGTAGAAAGAATGAATAATGTGAGTGGAAGGCGTAGACAAGGCGGAACCAAGGAAAGTATGGTTGGGTTATGTGTATGGTATTCTGAAATAAGGAAATGTTAAAAGTTAGGAAAATCTTAGGAATTGTTTAAGGTATGTAGTGGATGCGAAATGTGTGTTTATTGCAATAGCAAAGAATGATGCTCTTTTTTCTTTGCCTACTCCGACTGGGAAATGGCGTGATGGTATGTTTATTTTAATTTTCTAATTAGTAAAAGTTGTGACATAACTAAAAATAAAAGAGCCGACCTCTTTTATTTTTGAACAAATAATTTTAACTAAGCAAGCTAAACAATTTTCGACCATGCAAACTAGGACACCATTAAAAAAAGAGAAAACAAAATAAGGAGCTGTTTTGGAATATCTCACGTGTCACAAATTTATGATTTGCCGCTTCTAAAATGTAAATTTCTAAAATAATATCAGAATAATAAATCATATATGAATCCGTTGGGATTCGAGCCCAGGACGCGCTTAGATGCTTAAAAACATATTTATTACAATACTACGAGTACGTTACAAAACATAATTATTAGGTTGCGTGGCAAATTAATATACGAGTATATATGTCACCTAATACGAATATATCGGTATGATAAATACTCATATATGTATAATATGTTCAAACCGAGCAGTATTCTAATCTGCTAAGTTCATCGTATGTATAGCACATTTGTATCGACTTTGATATACAGTGGTAAAAAGTGGAGAAATATCAAAAGAACTCAATAAAGTGTTTAAGAGATGCTTGCACTTGGAAAATACATGGGGTGATTATGTTTGACACAAATCTTAACGAAATGATAATAGATGAATATTAATAATTAGAGCATTCTGAGATAGATAGTTTGGGTATGTAGAATTCATGTTTGGGCATGTAGGATTAATGCTTGAGTACGTAAAATTAATATTTGGTAAGTAGAGTTAATATTTGGATATATATAGTTAATGTTTGGGTATGAAAGATTAATGTTTGAGTATGTGGAATTAATGTTTGGGTATGTAAAATTAATGTTTGCGTATGTAGGATTAATGTTTGGATATGTAGAATTAATGTTTGAGTATGTAGAATTAATGTTTGGATATGTAGAATTAATGTTTGGGTATTTGGAATTAATGTTTGGGTATATAGAATTAATGTTTGGGTATATATAGTTACTGTTTGGGTATATAAGATTAATGTTTGAGTATATATAATTAATGTTTGGGTATGTCGAGTTAATGTTTGGATATGTAAAATTAATGTTTGGGTATGTAAAATTAATATTTGATTATGTAGAATTAATGTTTGAGTATGTAGAATTAATGTTTGGGTATGTAGAATTAATGTTTGGGTACGTAGAATTAATGTTTGCGTATGAAAAATTAATGTTTGATTATGTAAAATTGATGGTTGGGTATGTTGAATTAATGTTTTTGATATCATTATATATTTTTAAAGGCTTAAAGTAGAATTATCAAATTCAACCGGTAACAATGTGTCAAAATTATTTGAGTTATAACTGAATACTTGTTTACTTCGTAAAAAAATTATAGAGAATTCTTTTTGATACTTGCTTCGTTTACAAACTGAATTAGTCAAGTATAAAACAAGGAAAATACCAAATGTAGGCCAGTTTGGTCAGGTCTACTTGTCAACATAACTTGCTTGCGTTTAGAAATACGAGTATGTTAAAGGTTTATGACTGAAAAAAAATACATTATTTTTAACTTTTTTTGTCACCTTTGTGATTCAAACAACGAGATCAATTTTTTAACAGTCCTGAAGCTGATATTTTCTGAGGATCACTCTGAGATGGTTTAAGCATGTGGAAAAATGTAATGAAGAAATACTAACGAAACAAATATAAAGTGCAAATGTGAGTTGTAGGTGTACTAGAGAAAGATCAAGAAAAGTATGATTGGATCAAGTGAATAATATTTTGAAAGAATGAAACGATATGGATGTAGAAGAGGCTAAGAGAGTGTGTCGAGATAGGTAAGTGTGTCACTCTGCCTACCTCAACATGAAATGACGTGATGGAATGTATGTATGTGTGTACGTATGAAGCTGGAAAGCAATAAATAACATATATATTATTTATAAAGGCTTCAACGTTGGTCAGTGTGAGCTTAACATTTTGCGTAATATTTTGAAAAAAAAATTACGAACTCTTGATTGCTGAAAATTTTAAATACTTTTAAAACAATTTGAGGGATTTAAAAGTGGCTCAGTTAAATTGAAAGCCTTTAATCGGAAAATTTGAGGGAGTTTTGATCATATTTTTTTGAAGAACAATTTGATTCAAATAAAATAATTTATGGTGAATGAGAGGTGAGAATATTTTGTATTTCGACAGAAAAAGGTATTATTATCACATTAAATAAAAAGTATCATTTTTATTTTGGTGAAATTTTTTCCATTCTAATCACTCATATTTCTTCGAAATCGGCAATAAAAGTCATTTTTGATTTCGATTTTCCGAGTCATACTTGCTCTCAATATTGAAGGCAAAAGATATTATTGATTGTAAATTAAAAACTTCTAAAACTTAGAACCTTACAATTCCGATCCCTACTTTTTCCAATACTTGACTTTACGGACGTATGTTATCTAAATGTAAGTGAAAAACAGTTGGATAAACTTCAGCGATTTAATCACTTTGTGGTTTATATTTGAGCTTAAAAAATATGATCATATCACAGAACATTAGAAAAAAACTGAGATTTAATAAATCATCGACAAGTTCACATTCTATTTTCAACGTATAAAATCATTAAACGTCCCACCGCCTCTTCATATTTCATCGAAAATGCTCCGATCAATGACTCGCTCTACGCTCGGAACAGAAGTTGTCTAAAGATTTCCTACACAGCACTCTTCCTTTTTTACATTGTCGTCTCCTATCCATGCCGTTTCCTATCCACGCCATCTCCTATCCATGCCGTTTCCTATCCACGCCATCTCCTATCCACGCCATCTCCTATCCACGCCATCTCCTATCCACGCCATCTCCTATCCACGCCACCTCCTATCCACGCTATCTCCTATCCACGCCATCTCCTATCCACGCCACCTCCTATCCACGCTATCTCCTATCCACGCCATCTCCTATCCACGCCATCTCCTATCCACGCCATCTCCTATCCACGCCGTCTCCTATCCACGCCATCTCCTATCCACTTCATCTTCTATCCACGCCGTCTTCTATTCACGTCGTCAGGCTCTTCATAAAACTACCTACCACCATAAGAATTCCACCTTACTTTAAAAAAGTACTTAAAACATTTTAAATCACTCTGTTTACTTTTCAATTTTCATACTTTTTTATCTTTTTCAATCATTTTTCTTTTCCAGACTTTTTATTCAATTTATTTTACACATGACAAGAAATATACATAATTTGCGAAAAAACAACAGGTAATTTCATTGGGACATACAATTTTAATGGATCTGGGTTTGTTGTCTTTCATTTATCGTTACCCCAGTAAATTAGACTTTTGTCTGTATCTCACTGAGGACACATAGCATGAACAAATAAATCGATATCATTCTGCTTTTTGATTATATAAAACCCCGTTGCACATTCTCATCAACCTGACAAACAATGACACTCAATTACATATGTATGATATACATCATGGGAATTTTTTTACTTTAGATGAATTTAATGTTTTTTTTTCGATTGTACGAATATTAGAGAAAAAGAAAATTGTTTTGCGTAGTGACTTTTAGGCTAATATTTATTTGCTTAAATGTTGGTTTTAATGTTCTGCGTCAAAGGTTCGAAATTGTTTTCACATTATTGATTATCTTCGCCATAATTAGCGTTGTTGAAGCAAACCCAATGGGGATTCAACCCATAACATTTACAATAAAAATTATATTGTCTATCGACAAGAATATTATACAACAAATTATCCATTGAGTGTTACAAAAAATGAAAACCCTGTCTCAGAAGAGCTCAAGTTTAACTTCCTTTTTTCGTTTATTTTATGAATTAATTTCATGCCTAGTTGATTTCACTTTCTTAAGCAACCATTCGATTCGCCACATTTATCTTAAGTACATTTCTCAAAGCGATATTTCTATAGAATCATCCCTACATATGTATATCAGGGTTGGTCAAGGCTCTTACAGCTGTCCATTGGTACACCACAAGGTGATTTATAATTGTCTGCTTGGTATCTTATCAAATGTGGCGATTCTATGTCTGATTTTGAATTTTAAATAACCAAATAAAAAAAAAAGTGTATCCTCTTAACGGTTGTTTATCTTACACTTAAACGTCAAAAACAAGTTGAATATTTATTCCATCTAATCAAGCTCATTTACTTTCGATTACCAAATAAATAATAATAAAACCCTTAACCCATATGATGATGCCATTTCGTTCTTAATTTTAAAAGAATATTTCATTCTTTTTAATGGTGAAAGAGCTACGAAGGATATCGAACGGTTTATGAAAAATGTCATTTGACTGTTTAAATGAATAGATGTGAGAAAAACTTTAAGCTAGTTGGAATTTTGTTTTGATTTCTTTTTAAAATGTAAATTAAATAAGCGAACCCGGTTTTATTTTTTACGGATTCATTTTATTGATAAATTATATTTAATTTAATTTAAATTCATACAATGAGGCATCCCTTCTTTTATTTTAACAGCGTAAATATTATGAGAAGAGTTTTACATTTTTTTGTATCAAGAATAAATCTCAAAGCCAAATTATTATGCAAAACCGTTGGAAATTTTATGATTCATTGCCTTCTTTCAGTAATGTTTCCATAACGTTAAGAAAATTGTTAAATGTGGGTCTAACAAGAACTAATTAAAATATCACTGTGAACTAATTAAAATATCACTCGAATACTGTTTTTTCAAAAACATATAAATTCAAAGACAAAAATCAAACCTACTCAAAAGAGTAATATTTATTGAAGATAAGATTT
This sequence comes from Odontocerum albicorne, assembly GCA_949825065.1. Lineage (NCBI taxonomy): Eukaryota > Metazoa > Arthropoda > Insecta > Trichoptera > Odontoceridae > Odontocerum > Odontocerum albicorne. The sequence continues at coordinate 24,967,908 of OX463844.1, read as the reverse complement.
AAATTTTCAAATATGATTTTGTATAAAAAAAATAACATATCCAAATATGAGTTTTTTTTGTTAATTAAATATTTTTTTCTCATTTTTAAGCTTTCATTTTTGATAAGTAATTGCATAAATATATTGAATTTTTTATAATTTACATCACGATTAAGCATGTTCAAAGTAATTATGTATATAGTGTAGAAATTATATTATGGCATTGATAGGCAATCTACGAAAGTTATAAATAAATTTAAATACCGGCCCAACTATCAGATCTTGCATTACTCATGCTGGTTGTGTTTTGAATTATAATTTTAAAGTGACCTGTACTTGAGTTAACTTACTTAGCACGTTTAACGATAAATTGCTTGTATCGACAAACATAAACTATATGTTAAATGTCTTTCTCAGTGAATTAATAAACTTTTTTAAAGGTTTTTTGTCACTTTTACATAATTTCTTATAATTTGCAGGTGTTGTATTTCATTGTGTAACACTTTCGTTGTATACAGTACAACCTGGCGGTTTATTGCTATGTGACAATAGTCTTCACCATCGTCTAGAAATACGTTAAAAAGGCTTTGAGGGAAAACCAAAAGGCAATCCTTTTTAAAAAAATCTTGGTTTGCAGCCCCGAGTTAACAGGGGGTCATTAGGTCGTTGTAGGTAGTTAGGATGTTCGTACTTTTTTTTTATATTCCTTGTGCACGAGTCATGTTAGTGTTTTATTTTTTCTTAACCGGTAATATTTAATTACAATAAGTACATTATACACTTTTAAATTTATTATCATCATCATCACCAGTCCTACAACCCAGGATGGTTCTTGACAGCTTGCAGGAATCTCTGTCACTTATCTCTCAGCAGTGTCTCTCCTGCAATTAGTTACACCCAGTATGCGACAGTTCTCGTTACACCACCCAAACATCTCAGCTTTCATCACCCCACTCTCCTACGTTCCATAAAATCGCTAAACAAAGCCTTCGCTGTAATTTCAGTGACCTGCATACGGTATTAGTACCCAAGCCAGCGCAGTCGAACATTTTAATAATTTTAGCAGCGCTAGCTTTGCCATTCAGGACTTAAAGTGACTTGCTTTGAATTTATGATAATAATTTATTAAAATTAACTTACAAAACAGGTATACTTTTTCATATCTGGACGTAAATAAGCAAAAAAAAAACAATATACATTACTTATTCTTTGTAAGTTTGAAATATTGAATAAGCATATTTCAATTATTATGTTTCTGTAAATACATGTATGTTATACATAGTCAATTAAAGCGAGATTTCATAATTACATTTAATTTTAAAAATGTACTAGTCTATACAAAGCTGCGTATTGATACCTTAATTATCTTAGAAAAAATGAATTGGGGATTGAAAGGTCTAAAACCTTAGCAAGTCTTTTTATTATGTAACGAAATATTGTAAATTCCTGGTGGCTGAAAATGAAGGAAATTTAAGAGATACGATAAGTAGGCTGTATAAGTAATGTCTAGTGAAAAGTTTGAAAATAAACGTATTAAAATCGAAGGTTATGCTAATTTAAAAGGGTTTAATAAAAAAGTGTATGCGACATACGGGTTAACTCAAAGAAACTGGAGCAGGTCCATGAGTCCATGAGTCCATTCTGTTATCTAGATAGTATGTTTACGTGTGATGGGCGAGCTGAAAGGAACATTGAAATAAGGAACAACAGAGAATAATGTAAATGGAAAATTAAATCTAATACACAACACCAGTTGCATAACTGACAATGCACGTGTATATTGTAATTTATTTTTATCAAACACTGTTTATTCCACTTTTTGTAACGGTATAACCCTACCGGTTTTAAGGCTTTCACCTCATCATCAGGGGAGCACAGTCTTGTTTGTTGCCTTGAAACTGGTAGGGTTGTACCATTATACAAAATGGAATAAACAGTGTTTGATAAAACAAATTACAATGTTTTTAAACATCCACAATGTTATTGCCTTAACTATAAATAATATATGCAGAAAATACATTTAAAAGAGAAGCTATTAAAAGGTCCGGGCTCATCTCACAACATCCCTCCGGCTGAGATACACCCCAATAATATAGGGTGATCCCGACTGCAAGGACAGCTTTCAACAAGAATATGTTGAAGGGTTCGATACGAAAAAAGAGAATATTGAACCAAACAATGTAATACAACACGATAACATAAGCCAATAGTTAAATTGCATCGTGAATTGCATAGTTAAAATTGCATTGTGTTATATACGAGTATTTTGCGATTTTTTTTTTATTCCTTATATCGTTAATTTTTTATTTGTTTTTAATACAGCATATTTTCCCATAATTTCAATATGTTTGTAAACCATGTATGTTACTACATCCTGCTTGATGATATTTTTTTTTTGTTTTGATGAAATTGCATGACAGTACCCGCATGACGCATTCATATGTTGAAATAAAATGCAACGATACTGCAAACACAAAATGATGTGCATACCATGCACTAGTATAACAGGGATTGAGAACCTTCTTTCAAGTCATTTTGAAAGATTTTATTTAATTAAAAGAAATTTTAGGCCTCAAAATAAATATACTTTTTTACTGATTTAAACAACTGTTTAATATGCTGTAGTTATTGAACGCTGCCTTGTTTATTCAAAAATAGAGTATTTATTTTAATGTAACACATTTTAAATTTTAAATGATATCTTATTTTATAAAAAAAATTTATATTTTTATATAGAACAAAACATATGAAAAATATATACGGAAAAACGCCATTAGAAGAGAGTGCCTTTTTAAACTACGATGATTTACTAGAAATAAAAATAGGATCCCTATTTATTTATTGTGTGCATATTATATTTAAGAATTAAATATACTTAGATTCATTTCAATATTCGCATATTTTGGAAAACCATTGCATTCAGCTCAGAATGAGCTATGAATTTAGTTCATACAAGATGACAGGTTCTTCTTGAGACATTGAAGGAGGTAATAGAGGAAATTATTATAATTAGTAAGTTAGTAAGTAAGTACGAGTACGTTACTATAGCAAATTTTTTTTCTACTATCAACAATTAATAAGTATTATAGAATTTATCAATCATTACGAAATATTAAATTTATTATCAATCATTACGAAGTTGATAAATTTTCCAAATTCATCAAAATAACAAGATGTTTCCGCATAATCCATTAATCATACAACTTATGCTTAAGCGCGTTCAGGGGGTGGTACTTAATAATATCAAGAAGAATTGCAAGAGAATTTGTTCATTAATTGTACTTATTCGTACGAAAATCTGAGAGGTCGAGACGTGAATTATTTCAAATAAAATTAAGTTTAAAAATATGTTTTAATTAACCTATATCATTACTTATTCCACACGTAAAAAATTTATTTCATGCTCATGAAACTTTGCTTGTATTGAACTATTTTTTGTCTCTCTTATTATACATCCTGTTTATATTAACAAAGCAGTGTTACAGTAATATAAAATTAGAAGAAATATTTACCACTCAAATGAGAGGAGTTTGAGTGGTAAATTTAAAAGATTATTTAAGAATCTGGAAAAAGAGATGTTTAATCCTAATTTAAAATATAACGAATGTATTTCTTTAAAAAAAAAAAGGTGAAGAGGATATGCTAATGCAACAACGGGAGGAAATATTCGGATAATTTTTAACCTCGAAAAAAATACTACTTACGACGGTAAAAATGCTAATCAGAAGTTTAAGTTTGACAAAGAATAAAAAGCACATCAATTTATTGCCATTATACAATTTCTTAAAAACAAATCAGAAAAATGTGAAAATATATTTTTGTCAGAAGACATATGTTTTATCAACTACGACATAGAAGTTTGGCGTTCTTAGGTCGATAATAATAAATGCTATTAAAAATAAAACTGTTACCCAAAAAAACCACCAAGGATTGAAAGATCCTACGAGGCATCTCAATTAAGTCATTCGCTGAAAGAATTTGCAATACTGAAATGGTGAACATGTACGATACTGACGAGAATAGAAGGATAAAGGAAGATAAAAAATGATAAAAAGAAGACGATAATTATTTGAATATGTGAAAATAATCAACACTTCAAGGATATCCTGAATCGCTCTTCAAAACAGCACATCTGACAGCCGACCACTAAATACACTGAATATGGAAGTTGTGTGACAGGCGGTTGACTTCCCACGGGGAAAAAAGAAAAAAAAATAGAATGGCTTTATTAATCTTGTAACATGAACGATTTATCGAACGAATGCGTGATATCCACATATTGAGAGAGTGAATGAATTATTACTCATAAAAACTGATTTTGGAACCAGTCAATATTTAAAAAAACTTTCTGGAAGTAAAATACTGGTAACATTTGGATTTCATTTATGATTATTTTGAATTCGCGATGATTATTATTAATTTAAGTACCGTAGTTTTGAACTGTAAATGATTAGTGGTTTCTGATCCCGGATAAGAACGTATTGAGGTGAATCTGCTCTTTTAACGGCCTTATATATATTTTTTTAATGTACATATAAATTTAAGGGCTATAAAATACCTCAGCCAGAGGTTTTTTTCTTACATACGTTCGCGTAAATGTACTTGGGGTCGTTTTTAAGTGAGGAAATCTCATAAACAGGGATCTCATAAAAATCAGCACGTCAAATACTGAAGTTAATATTTTCAGTTGATCTATTTATCAGTGGAATATCGATCAGCAGTGAATGCAACTATAACAGTTTGAAAGATTTATGTGATTTTGTGTTACTCTCATAGAAATGCTGTGGTGACAGAAAAATGGTAGCAGTTTTTGGATTTCTACTTTCTTTATAAAGTCATTTATTAAAAAAAGCAAAGTTTGTAACGAAATCAATAATGGCAGTCTTCGAATTCCAAGTCACATAAAACCAGCTTTTTACACTAATTTTAATATTCGGAAACTCTTATTTAACGGGAAAGGCAAAAATGGAATACTTAGCAACAGTGGTGTGTATAAACTTTTATGTGCTGACTGTGATAATGTATATATAGGAAAGATAGGAAGATCCTTTGAAACGAGACTTCGTGAATATAAATCCGCCTTAAAAAATCCTCTTATTTATTCTGAAATGGCTAATTATTGTCACCGTGAAAACCATACTTTTTCTATCGATGATGCCAAATTCTTACATATCAGTAGTAACGGAAATAAACTGAACATATTAGAGGCCCTTGAAATTTCTAAGTCAGTACTCCGAAGCGAACATCTGGTAAACACAAATATCCCAAAAATCTCTGCTGCTGGCTAAAATCGTCCCATGCCTCCCTAAGCCCTCAGTCCCCAACCGTTGAAGCGTGTATATCGGTAACAGTTCGAACAGAATTTAGTCTTGTTTGTGCTCCCCTGAATATGAGGTGAAAGCTTTGAAACCGGTAGGGTTATACCTTTACAAAAAAGTGGAATAAACAGTGTTTGATAAAATAAATCACAAAGTCTTCAAAGTGGTCTTTAAACCAATACTACTGAGCATTTATGAGCAATTTGTAAATATAGAGAGAGTTAGATCAATAATGTGAGTTGTTATTGAGAAAGGTAAAATGAGTCATACAGAAACATAGAATAAAAAAATTAACTTTATTAGTGACTCTTTCATGGTGAATATCGGTCAGAAGACCTATATGTAGACCTGACGAAGAAAATACTGGAATTGTCATAAGAAGAGGAACCAAAAAATGGAAGTCAATGGAAAAGATTAATCTTAATGTTAAAACCCCGAATCATTCAGAATAAGGGTAAAGAATAAATTAATAATTATTAGGAATTTGAAACCTTGCTTCACAGAATATATACCTCGACAGAATTATATCTTCCTGAAAACGAAAGTATTCTCACATATAAAAAATACTTTCAAAACATATTACCTTCAAGTAAAAAATCTTGTTCAGCAAAAAAACGAATACAATTACTTAATGCTAATATCTTGTAGGAGTATTCTTTTGATGAGATCATAAATAAAAAATATATTACTCTCATAAAACATGCTTAATTTTTTTTTTAATATCTCATCAGCAAAAATGTAACGTAGACAAACGTGATTTAATATTTTAAATATATTCTTTTGAAAAGTATTTTTGGAAGTATAAGGCTGAAAGAATTTTCTTTCAGGGGATTTATAGTACGTAATAAAAAGGAGGTATTTTCCTTAAACCTTTCAAGAATATTGCCAGTAGCCTTACTTTCATTCAAATTTGTTGGAAAATCAGATTCGACTATGGTGGTACTGTTTCGGACCAAGTTTTTCGCGAACTTTATGAATCTTTATGTTTTTTGCTAAAAACCAATTTTAGGAACATTAAGGAATTTATCCATCTTTTTGAATTTTCTTTTAGAAGAAAAACCTATTCCATTGGATTAAGAATAAGTGAATAACCATATTTAAAAAAAACAACGCTTGTTTCACACATAAAAATGTTTTTTTTCTATTTTTTTCTATATGAGAATTTGAGAAAATTCAACCAATTTTATCATGTTTCAAATGACTTGATCAATTTCATTGTCGAGTTTTGTTTTAAGATCAATGGGCGCCCTTGTTAAAGGTTTTTCATTAAAGAATTCGTATCCTGGATATAATTTTGATTCCAGATTGACTATAAATTTAAATAATCTTACAATACATAATTTGAATTTCACTTTTTATAAATGTTGCGATTCAAACGTTTTAAGAGAACTTTAAAGCGTTAAAATAAAATGGTTTCTAAATCTATTTGTCGAAAGAATAGTTGGCGTGGAACTTAGAATTATTTATCAACCAAATCTCAGGTTGACTTGTCAAGTCTACATATTTACACTGAAGTGCAATCATTCACAGATTAATAGAATCGTAAATATTTCATTCATTATTAAAAAACACAGTATATTGCACGGTTGTGAGGTCGTATTATATTCATTGTATAGATGTAAATTTTTTTAAATCTGTTTTTTTTTTGTAATATTAAAATACCTTTGACTTTATCAAAGTTTACAAACTTAATACTCGTACTTAGCATACCAACACGGTAGTATTTCAATCAAGTATTTAAAATAAAGGAAAGTGACTTAAGGTCTCCGTAACATTCTGTGTTATAGGAACTTGCTTATATAACACAGAATGCATTCTATGTTCTGTGCACCTGCATTCTGTGTTCTTTCTATAACTTCTGCATTCTGTGTTACAGGAACTAAAAAGGTTTTAGATTTTTCGGATTATTTTGAGAACATTTTTGACAGATTAGTTTCAAATTTGAATTGCTTATTATTGTTCTAATAAATAATCACAAGAATAATCTTATTCCGTATAAATTTGGTTTAGCATCAACATTTATATCTTTTCAATTATTAAATCATTTTATTATTACCATCAAAGAAAACTTTCAAACGAATCAAATATCAAACAAATGTGTAACTAATCCATTCAAAGATCCGATACATCGGTGGGATGAACTCGAAAATTTTTGTTTTAAAAATTCGATTTGAAAAATTCAACACGAGTTTTAAGACGATTTGTATTTAACTCTCCAACGCATTACATAACGTAATACAATTTTTAACCCTGAGATTTTTTTAATAAAAATGTAAAACAAAAATTACTTCATTCCATAGAGGATGATTAAAATAAATGAAATTAGTGTTTATTTAATTCAATTTATTAATGGAATAACAAATTATGTGTTTATTTATTTATTTATCTATCTATCTATCTATCTATCTATCTATCTATCTATCTATCTATCTATCTATCGATTGATTGATTTATTTATTTATTTATTTATTTATTTATTTATTTATTTATTTATTTATTTATTTATTTATTTATTTATTTATTTATTTATTTATTTATTTATTTATTTATTTATTTATTTATTTATTTATTTATTTATTTATTTATTTATTTATTTATTTATTTATTTATTTATTTATTTATTTATTTATTTATTTATTTATTTATTTATTTATTTATTTATTTATTTATTTATTTATTTATTTATTTATTTATTTATTTATTTATTTATTTATTTATTTATTTATTTATTTATTTATTTATTTATTTATTTACCTATTTATTTATTTATCTATTTATTTATTTATTCATTTATTTATTTATTCAAAACATGCTTAGTCCAATTACTTTGAAAAATACAAAACATTAAAAAAGAAAAAAAATTAGGTACATAGAAAAAAAAATTAAAAACTTGTATAAAATAAAAAATAATGCATATGCATACATACGAGTATATACACACAAACATATGATACACATATATTCACAGTCACTTAACTATGTTGATGAGTGCTTTCTAACGCGCTCAATCTTAGAAGAAAATTTACTTTTGATTTTGGTAATGTGATATGAAATATGTCAATATCCGAAGCAGTCCCGTCCCATTCAGAAGAGTTAAGGCCCTTCCAACAGGCATAGTGGTTGGAAGATCCGTTCTGGCGTATGTTATTGAGAACAGTTCTTGCCGGCGCAGTCTAGTGTAATTGTTAGGAACATTTAACGCTAATCTTTGTAGTAATGCTGGAGAGCTTACAACTCCTCGAACGAGTTTGACAACGTATACCAGGAGACGCAGATCTCTTATTACGCTCAAGGAGTTATACCCGAGCATGCCCAGCAGGAACTGAGTAGGATAAAGCCATGGATAGACACCAAACTCTCTCATATAGAGATATCGTAGTTTTTTTTGTCTTAGATTTTATCGTAGATATTATCAATGTTCCGTTCGCCCCCAGAACGTCTTTATAAAAAAAATCAAGATTCCGCCATATTAACTTCTGGATTGTTGCATCACTGTGCCCTCCCCCTCCCTCATAATTGTCTGTCTCTCCAGAACAAAACAGTTTAGCGCTAGCTTACCCCATTTGACGTTTGGTTGTGGATATATCTAAAACGTGAGGAGAAATACTTTTTTTTTACAAAATTCATAAATCCCCTGTGAAAATGTAGTAAAAACATGTTTCATTTGTTATATCTCACACCATAAGGTCAAAATGTAATAAAAACATATTTCATTTGTTATATCTCACACTATAAGGTCAAAATGTAATAAAAACATATTTAATTTGTTATATCTCCCACCATAAGGCGAAATACTTTTTTTTTTTACAAAATTCATAAATCCCCTTTGAAAATGTAATAAAAACATATCTCTGGACAGGTGCAATGAGCTGATGTATCTATGCAGGTTGAATACCATTTGGAGATTTGTCGAGCGCACGTATTGACTATGCACGCGGAATTTCTGACTGAAAGCAATTTAAAAATATAAACGGGATCAATTGAATTATTCATTTTTATTGCTTAATTTTCCATTTCACTTAAATTTGCTGAATCGAAATTGAAAAATTGATTTTTCGTTTCATAAACGAAGTATTGGGTGAAGAGCTTTTGTTTCATCGTATTATATAAATAAAATATTTTTACTCACGTAGAATTTAATAAAATTTGATAAAATGAGTTTCAAACGATATGTTTACCTCTTTTATGATATATAAACAACAATAATACTGTCAATAATAGTGGGTTCGATTCTAGAGTTAAAAAGCCTTTGAAAATAGTTTGCTGTGGAAACAGTGCTATAAAAATTAATATTTTATTATAATAATAAAAAAAGAGGTTTCAATAAATCAATAGCATAGCAACGTGTCACTTGAAAGTGCACATTTATTTTTATTCATAAAAAGCAGCCCAGAATCACCACTAAATAAATTCAGTAGAAATAACGTTTAAAAGCTTGTTTTTAAATATGAATGTCAATACTAATAAATTTCTGTTATGTAAACTATTGGTACTAGCTTTATTATATCTGATATTTGAGAAAAAGCTCTACCTGGTGGGTTATTTCCTACGTCGCAATCTCTTCCAGATAACAAGAAAAGCCTTATTTTTAAATCAGGGTACCATCGACAATTAAACCCGTAACCCCCCGGGTTGGTAGGCAGATCTTACCAAATAGGTTACGGAGTTCGTCTATTAAAAATTGTTGGATTATTTAGACATATAATACTTTTTGGATAATATATTCATGAGTTTTGTTAAATAAAAGCTTTGAAGGTTTTTTGAATGTCGTTGATGGTGGTATGGTAAACTTTAAAGTTTTATAAGAGAAATATGGAAAAATAATTGTTTACATGATTGTATTTAAAAAAAAGGAATATAGTTAATTGATTGTGATATAGTTACTATTTTTATACATTTAAAAATGTATATTTGAAGATATTCAAAGATGTTGTAGAGTTGGTTTTTTTTAATTGTTGATTCAGTAACGTTTTGTGATACCGTCTTGAGGATGAGAGACGGTATCATCTTTGAAACGCCAGCTATCATTTTAGCCAACTCAATACGGTAACAACTCATTATTTAAGCAAGTGGAAACCAAACGTGAAAATCTTTGAACATTTCGTTTCCAAATACAACATATGGTGTAATTTAAAGCAGAAAAATACTTACGTTTTTACCTTAAACAATATTTTTTTATTTGTAGCTTTAAATTTAAAATGGTTGTTAAAAAAATATCACACAGCTTATTACTTAGATATTTTCAATAACATTTTAATTTAAATTTCGTTTTAAGCTCAAAAATCTCTAGAACTCTTGGTTAACTCCATATATAGTTAGAAGATAAATATCAGAAATGTAAATAAGCTTTTCTTTCACACCACGCTTTTATTTGTGGTGATTTAAATGCAACGTGTATAGGATAGATCATTATGCAAACATATGACAATGCAGTTGATTTAAAATGCAAAGTGACAAAGGTAATGTACACTAACAAGTGATTATAAATCAACTGTTTTAAGTACTGATCGCAAAATAGCAACTCTGTGTCCAAATATGTACCCACCACAGTATTTGAATCCTTTTTAGTTTAAAATTTGTTTGCAAACATTATCGTCATTGTTATCATTACGACATACTCCAGTTAGAATGAACATAAATGACATATCTCTACTTCATTCTATCCTGACATACATATTTGCAAACATTATCGTCATTGTTACCATTACGACATACCCCAGTTAGAATGAACATAAATGACATATCTCTACTTCATTCTATCCTGACATACATATTTGCAAACATTATCGTCATTGTTACCATTACGACATACCCCAGTTAGAACGAAAATAAATGACACATCTCTACTTCATTCTATCCTGACATACATATTTGCAAACATTATCGTCATTGTTACCATTACGACATACCCCAGTTAGAATGAACATAAATGACATATCTCTACTTCATTCTATCCTGACATACATATTTGCAAACATTATCGTCATTGTTACCATTACGACATACCCCAGTTAGAATGAACATAAATGACATATCTCTACTTCATTCTATCCTGACATACATATTTGCAAACATTATCGTCATTGTTACCATTACGACATACCCCAGTTAGAATGAACATAAATGACATATCTCTACTTCATTCTATCCTGACATACATATTTGCAAACATTATCGTCATTGTTACCATTACGACATACCCCAGTTAGAACGAACATAAATGACATATCTCTACTTCATTCTATCCTGACATACATATTTGCAAACATTATCGTCATTGTTATCATTACGACATACCCCAGTTAGAATGAACATAAATGACATATCTCTACTTCATTCTATCCTGACATACATATTTGCAAACATTATCGTCATTGTTACCATTACGACATACCCCAGTTAGAATGAACATAAATGACATATCTCTACTTCATTCTATCCTGACATACATATTTGCAAACATTATCGTCATTGTTATCATTACGACATACCCCAGTTAGAATGAACATAAATGACATATCTCTACTTCATTCTATCCTGACATACATATTTGCAAACATTATCGTCATTGTTACCATTACGACATACCCCAGTTAGAATGAACATAAATGACATATCTCTACTTCATTCTATCCTGACATACATATTTGCAAACATTATCGTCATTGTTACCATTACGACATACCCCAGTTAGAATGAACATAAATGACATATATCTACTTCATTCTATCCTGACATACATGTTTGCAAACATTATCGTCATTGTTACCATTACGACATACCCCAGTTAGAATGAACATAAATGACATATCTCTACTTCATTCTATCCTGACATACATTTTTGCAAACATTATCGTCATTGTTACCATTACGACATACCCCAGTTAGAATGAACATAAACGACATGTCTCTACTTCATTATATCCTGACATACATATTTCCCTTTTTTCACGTCCGTATATTTCGTCAAGCATACTCTCCTATTATGAAGGATTTTACTCTTCCCCTTTTCAGAATTTGGTTTATTGCGCTTCCTCTTGTTTAAAGTTTTTCTCCTGTTTGGAGGCTGGTAATTACCATGACTGTCTTCACCTTTGAAATAGTAGCTCTGCACAATGATTCAATACTACAGTTTAATCATTCATGAAGTGAAATAACTAACGCACTAGAAGATCCGTCTTTTTTTTGCACTTCTTTTTTCCTGAAATATCAATTGAAGGCTTAAAAATTGTTCTCCTCGCATTACACAAGTATGTCCAAAATTCTCTTACTTCTTCTTTTTAGTAGTGTATAATACTTTTTAGTAGTGTATAATACTTTTTAGTAGTGTATAATACTTTTTAGTAGTGTATAATACTTTTTAGTAGTGTATAATACTTTTTAGTAGTGTATAATACTTTTTAGTAGTGTATAATACTTTTAGTAGTGTATAATACTTTTTAGTAGTGTATAATACTTTTTAGTAGTGTATAATACTTTTTAGTAGTGTATAATACTTTTAGTAGTGTATAATACTTTTTAGTAGTGTATAATACTTTTTAGTAGTGTATAATACTTTTTAGTAGTGTATAATACTTTTTAGTAGTGTATAATACTTTTAGTAGTGTATAATACTTTTTAGTAGTTTATAATACTTTTTAGTAGTGTATAATACTTTTTAGTAGTGTATAATACTTTTTAGTACTGTATAATACTTTTTAGTAGTGTATAATACTTTTAGTAGTGTATAACACTTTTTAGTAGTGTATAATACTTTTTACCTACACACCTACCACGATTAATATAAGTTCTCATACAATAGAACGTGTAAACACCTTCACCTACCTGGGATCCATAGTGACAAGTGTTAATGATGCATCTATCGAGATTAAACGTCGAATATTCATGGCAAATAGATGCTTCTTTGGTCTGAGAAAACACCTTATATCTCGGTTGTTGTCCAGAAGGACAAAACTTACCATTTACAAGACACTGCTACGACCTGTCCTCACATATGGGTCTGAATGCTGGGTATTGAGTAAGAAGAACGAATCTTCCCTTCTAATATTTGAAAGAAAAATACTCAGAAAAATATTCGGACCCATACAGGAAAATGGATCTTGGAGAGTGAGATATAATGAGGAGTTATACAGCATATACAAAGAGCCCAACATCATAAAATACATCAAAATTGGGAGGCTACGTTGGGCGGGGCATGTAGCAAGAATGGGAGAAGAGGAAATGCCTAACAAAGTACTCTTCTCCAAGCCCCAAGGAAGACGTAGCGTGGGTAGACCGAGGCTTAGGTGGATGGATGGGGTGCAGAATGATGCAAACGTGATTGGCATCAGGGGCTGGAGGAGTGCATCCCAGGATAGGGGGGAATGGCAGCGACTGCTGGAGGAGGCCGGGGGCCCACAATGGGCTGTAGCGCCATTGATGATGATGATGATATTACTTTTTAGTAGTGTATAATACTTTTTAGTAGTGTATAATACTTTTTAGTAGTGTATAATACTTTTTAGTAGTGTATATTACTTTTTAGTAGTGTATAATACTTTTTAGTAGTGTATAATACTTTTTAGTTGTGTATAATACTTTTTAGTTGTGAATAATACTTTTAAGTAGTGTTTAATACTTTTTAGTTGTGAATAATACTTTTTAGTTGTGAATAATACTTTTTTTTACATTTATTTATCCGTTTCAAAACGTTATCATCATGGGCTTGATCAACTCACGAGTCCCTCATCAATCTTTAATAGTACCTCATTTCCAAATATTCCAGCTTCTTTGTGGTGGATTTAATAAGTGTCCAACTTTATCACCGTAGAAAAGTACTAAGATTATGTACCAACGCAAAACTCGCATACATGTGCCAAAATAACAATTCTTGTTAGAGAGGAGATTCTGTATTTTGACGAATCAACTTCATGTCATTCCCACTCTTAGTATGATCTTTTGAGACAGTCTAATTCATCTTGCAACCAGCATCCCAGGTATGTTTATTGTTAGTAGCTGCTTTGCTTTAAATTTTCGAAAAGTTTTAAGATTACTCTATGCTCGTGAAACATGAGATTTAAATAATTATCTCTGAGTCAATATATTAATTTTACTTATATATTTTTTTTATTATAATAATAAAAGGAAAATTTTAATTGCACTCTTTAGACATCAGACTTTGTATTTAAATAAATAAATAAATACAGGTTTATTGACAGCAACATAGTATGTACAAAATATATTTAAATTACACTTCTAAAACACATAAATTGCAGATAATACATTAAATACAGAAGCTATCAAAAGGTCTGGGCTCATATAATAACATCCCCTCGGCCAAGATACACCCCACCAATATAGGCCGAATCCAGCCACGGGGACACCAGATGTTTTTCAGCCCACACCTTTGAACACGTAGAACAAGAATATACTAAAAAAAAAACAGAAAATAAATAGATGACCAAAAAAATACATTCAAGAGAGAAGACACTAAAAGATCCGGGCTCATTCCACAAACGTTCCCCCGGCCGAGATACACCCCACCAATGTAGGGCTAGCCCGGCCGCAAGGGCATCAGGGGGCTTCCATCCCACACCCCCGCATATCTAGATTAAAGAATAAATAGAGAAAAAGAAAACAAAAACGTATGGCAGAAAACAAAATAAAAAGTAAACCCACATATAGCACCTCAGAAAAAAAGAAAATCCTCAAAGGAGTTCAAATTTAACATAATGACAAATGGGAAGTGAAATAGTTGAGACAACATTGAAATAGTTAGGCATTATTACATTGAATTATATAAGCAGTTTTAAAAGAATTAATGAGGAAATAACGCACAAACACGTATGCACAATCCTCGATTCACCACCAGCGAAAAGAGAGAAAAGAAAGAAAATAAGAAAAGAAAAGCAAACAAGAGACCCGATTATTTCATGATTCCAGCCTACTTATTACTTATTAACATATTACAAATAATTATTTGTAAGTTGACTGTAAAGATTGAAAGGTAGTGGCTGCGGTCATTAAATAAGGTATTTCTCTGTATCCGGAGAATATATTTGGAAGAAAACCGAATAAATCTTACTAAGGGATGGACTTAGAAATATTTGTAGATCTTCCGATTTGTGATAGAAACATTAAACTTTTAGTGAAATGTAGTGTATGTGTGTAGTATTTATATACAATCATCAATTTTGATAAGTCCTCCCAACAAGTATTGTCTTCGAATGCTTCCTAAAGCTACCCACACCACTAATGTAGAACTAGCTACGGTAAAAGCTCTTATCAAAATATTGCACCCTACTGGGTCTATTTGGAACAACAAATTTATTATATGAAGAAGAAATCGACCTCCAAGTCCTATTCCTCTGCGAAATAACACTTTACAGACACGGATTCAAAACACCTTACAGACACAGACACTTGAGCTTATGTAGACTTTAGAGAAGTAGATTTATGTGACAATGATTATGACTCTCATATATAAATAAATAATAAATAAATATAGGTTTATTGATAGCAACATGGTATGTACATAATACATTTCAATATACTTCAAGAACACATGCATTGCAGATAATACATTCAAGACAGAAGCTATCAAAAGGTCTGGGCTCATCTAATAACATCCCCCCGGCCAAGATACACCCCACCAATATAAGGCAATCCTAGCCACGGGGACACCAGATGTTTTTCAGCCCACACCCTATCATATCAGCATAGAAGTTGTATTAAAAACCGACTGCAGTCGAGAAATTTGTGAATCAGGCAGACAAAAATACATATAAGTAAAATAATCCATATTTGTGAGCGAAGGGTTTAAAAACCTTCACCAAACTTTTTTAACTTTCCCTCTTTTATGTCATTGGGGAATAATTTTATTCTAAGCATGTTTTTTTTCAAGTTTTTCTACAATATTTATATTCCTAAATTGTTCCGTGCCAACTGAGAAATCTTCTCACTAAGCTTAAGTTAAATAATG
Organism: Odontocerum albicorne; assembly: GCA_949825065.1. NCBI lineage: Eukaryota > Metazoa > Arthropoda > Insecta > Trichoptera > Odontoceridae > Odontocerum > Odontocerum albicorne. The sequence continues at coordinate 24,951,651 of OX463844.1, read as the reverse complement.
CAAGAACCCATAAAATGTTTTTTTTTCATATAATTTTAATACTTAATCTGCGTGTAAGAATTTACCACATGGCAAAAAAAATCACTTACCCAAAAAGCGGAAAAAGTAATTTACGTTTGTATGTTTGAGCTCGGCTATTTCACATCCACATTTAGAGACCAGCAAAAACAAAAGAAAATATCCGACATATGCCGAAAAAATATGGTTGGGGTAAAATATTGTACACGTGTTCTGTCCTATTCCACTAGATTTGAATTTACGCAACTTTACGAACATTATATTTCCATTAGATTTAAATCTCGTGGAACAGTAATTCCAATATTTTTTTTCCACAATTTACATCTCGATTTTTGGGATCAAAGAAATTTTTCGCTATCCTTTGTTTTCTAATATAAAAGAGCCAAAACATGTAATGGCTTTTTTATTACATTTAATTCCTAAAAAAAAATATTTTGGACTTAGATTTTTTGTGGATAGTAAAGATAAATATTTTTTCATATAAATGTGAAATATTTACATTAAACAGTGATAAAGAAAAACAGGCGATATATTACTGCTACACAAAATCATTCACTTAGTGATTGATGCACCTCACTTACTCGCAAGGATTTCATTTCCGTTATCCAACTAGATCCACAAGACATCTCAATCCCTTTTATACCGAAAATTGCTCTACTTATTATAAAATCAACTCCTCTGTAATTCGTATGCAAAGACTTGGAGACGAGTTTTGCATCAATTTAGATATTTTTAATATAAGTATATATATGTTAGTATGCGCCAGAATATCACAACAATATTTAGAAATAGCTACTAGCTTTGTGCTCTCCTTTATTAATATAAGTAACCTATTATAAACGAAACATTAAGGACAATACTTTGCCTCTGGAGTTGAGTAACCCTGCATCAATATGTGGAAGGTTTCGATTTTGCAAAGCAACTTGCATCTCGTTCAATACAAGCGAGCTAATGTGTTTTCTATATCTCAAGATCTATCCATAAAATCCAATTTTAGTTCTATGTAAGCGTTATTTCACTAAAAAACAAATCTGAGTTCTTTACCTCTATAAAATAAGTCTTCGACAATTACGTAAGTCTGCTTGGTGAAGTTTGGTAATATTTTGTGGTACACATACATTTATTGAACTTAAATATACGTATAATTATTAAATAATTTTAAAACAATGACTGTAATTTATTATTACTATTGCTTTTTGTATCTTCGTGTTAGTTTAGAATAAAACTTTTATATTTTTTGTCAATAATTTTAAGTACTTGTATAACCTGTCACATGTCCATTTGTATATAAATACACTGTTGTGTCGTTAATTAAATAAAATAAATAATATTTTAATTTAATTTAACTGTTTTGTGCACATGATTTAACATGGTTTGTTTAGCTTTAACTATAATAATGTTTCATTTTGCTGTTTTAATTTAACGACACAAGTTTTTTTCTTTTTTTCTATTCATCCGAAAGGACGATCTTTTTTATATTTTTTCTACTACCTCAACTTTATATTGATTGTGAAACACTGAAGCTCACTGCTTGCAAATTCATACATTTTTAATGCTTATATCGACGTGAAATGAAACAATGGAAACCATTTTATAAAAAGTCCATATCATTTAAATAAGTAATATTTGAATTGTTTATCAACCTCTTTCCTTAATATTATTTCATTGTCTAAAATTAAACTAATTTTGTATTTCCTAGTTAAATACTAGTTGGATGGTTTATTTGTTTGTAAATTTCAGGAGTCTTTCAGAATACTTAATTGACTAGTTTGTTTATGTAATTTAAAAAAATATTATTTTATTCAATCGAAGTAATTAACTTTTAACACTCTAAAACACAAATTTTTCACATTATTTCCAGCTCAACAATACTTTTTGTATATTTATATTGAACATAAATTTTTCACATTATTTCCAGTTCAACAATACTTATTGGATGTTTATATTGAACATAAAAAAAGTACATTATAGATGAAATGTACGGATGGTTTCAGTTTTTTAAACAATTTTTGGAATCTTATTAAAAACTTTAAAACATTTGAAGTATCATATAGCTTGTTTTGATGTTTGTTTATTTCACATAAGTCAGAAACAAGAAACATGATATATGTCAGTAACATTAGTCAGGCACATGAAACATGATATATGTCAGTAACATTAGTCAGAAACATAAAACATGATATCTGTCAGTGACATTAGTCAGAAACAAGAAACATGATATCTGTCAGTGACGTTAGTCAGAAACAAGAAACATGACATCTGTCAGCGACATTAGTCAGAAACATGATATCTGTCAGTGACATGAGTCAGTAACAAGAAACATGATATCTCTCAGTGGCATTAGTTAGAAAAACTTCATATGCACAAATAAATAATTTCACATTTGAAAACAAATGGAGGAAGGAGGATAGGGTATCTAAGCGAGAGAACATCAGAATGATTTGAACGTCTACACCTGTGCATTAAGCATTAAAATAAAAGCAGTTATATCTCATTAAGGAAACACACTTTGTTCAGTTTACTTGATTTACATAGTAGATATGAAAACTATTTACAAGAGTATGGCAGTTCTAACATACTAGAGGCATCAATTACAGTATGTTTGATAAGAGCGTGTATGGCTTTATTTTTTTGTGGAAACCGTTAGAGGATAGATTCAAACAAGAGCAGGTGACACGACTCTTCCCCCAAGATGTTTTGTATAGAAAAACTCAGTTGTCGTTCGACCTTGGTTACACAAAAACATATTTCAACATGAGTGCCGTGTACGTATCACGTTACGAAGCCATGTTTCTGTGTACACATATTAAAGGACCGAAAATGTCCTACGGAATCACTGCAAAATACATGAGAAAGCCGAAGACATTTATAAGAAAGTGAATAAAACGCTATTCTGACGTGAAAACGTCGATAACCTAGCAGATCGTGGCACTGCACAGAAAAAGACGAAAAAGGAGGACATAGTAATTTTACAGTTGTTTGAGAATCCTCGTCTATTATTGCGTAGCAAACATGCGGTTTTGCGTAAAAAGGGTCTAATAGTGTCATGTGATACTATAAAAAGACGTTTATTGGCTCATAGAGTGAAATTTTGAAGCACGGTGAAGAAACCACTACTGTCCGAAAAACAAGTCAAAAAAAGACTCACTTGGGCAAAAGAAAATTTGGACCACGATTTAGACAACGTATGTTTTTTGGACGAAGCTTTTTTTAGGCACGTTCTTCCATTTATCATACCTGGTGTACTCGCACCAATAGGCTCATCATGCGGACCGTTAAACATCCGGTAAAAGTCCACATCTATGACTGTTTCTCATAGCAGAAATTTGGTACTTTGCACATCTTCACAAATAATTTAAACGCTGTAAAAAAAATATCAGAGGGCTTTATTACCATCTGTCCAAAGGTGGTTTAGAAGAAAAAAAATAAAATTAGCTACTGAAAGAGGACAATGATCCAAAACATCGGAGTCATCTTTGTTCTGCGTAGAAACAGGAAAACCACATTAACGTAATGGATTGAGCGTCAGTCACCAGATAAAAATCCCATGGAAAATGTTTGGGCACTCATGAAGTTCAAGCTCCGAGGGAAAAAAATCTGGAACGTCAAGTAGTTATTTCGACAGATTCGACTTAAATGGAAGTCTTTAGATTAAGCCCCTAGATTATGTTATAAAATTAGTAGAAAGTAAGCCTCGGAGATGCCGGGCAATTATTACTAGTGGAGGCGACTGGAAAACTTATTAATAATAAAGCACCACGGTTTATATCATGTAGTATAGTATGTGTGTATTTTTTTAATGTCTTATTCCAAATAGTTTCGCTGTGCACGTTCTTGTCAAACAGATTGTATACATATACCAGTTTGCTTCTCAAGGTTTTTTTGACACGAAACCTTTTGCTACACATTCAGATGTTCCACAGGGTTCAAATATCGGTCTGAAAATATTTTTATTTTTCATCAATAATTTATATTGATTCACTCAAAACCTTGCTATTTATTATTTAAAACTCTTTAAATTAATTTATTCTCTTTAAGATTATAAGAAACTCGAGATCGATTTTAATGGTGTCTGGAAGTGGAGGGACACTGGCAAACTGGCCTTTAACATATCTAGATGTAAAATCATGACTTTTAAAGACCTTGACCCAGCACTACTTAAAATACTTAATCTGTAATCAACTCATGGTGCGCGTCGATATTGTCAAAGGCTTTGGCATTATGTTCAATAGTAAATATAATTTGTTTGTCGTATCGAGAGTATTTATCTGCCAATGAAGTTCTGGGATTTGTACTGAGAGTCTGAAGAGCATTTAATTGTGGCGATATCTTTATAGTATCTTTATAGTTCACTGGTTTGCAATATATTGAAGTTGGGCTAAGTCATGTAGAACCCGAGACGAATTAAGTTTTGAAGTAAAATATCTGAATCTTATGTAAAATAAATAAATAATTCGAAGATAAACTGTAATAATTTATGCAGCTTCTGAACGTAGTTGCAATATATTTAAATTTGTAGGGTAAATTTATAAAATTTTGTTATTTTAACGCCCTTGGTAAGAACACAAAACACTTCTATTGTGTGAAAAAATGTCTAGAAAGAGTTTCATTCCCGATAAGAAAAATCGGGTGAAAACTTATCGATCTAAATAAAGTAATTTATACTCTGCGTATGAAACTTTATTCAATAAAGAAAACTGTAATACTGCTTGATAAGAAAGCCCAGATTTTCAAATTAAAAACCAATTATTCTTTAACTCAGTACTGTACAATTGAAAGAATGGATTTTTCGTGGATTTGTAGATAAAACTTTTTATATGATCCTGGAGTTGATGCTTAGTTGATTGACCGTCAAGTAGCTGTATGAGCTTTATTCAAAGATTTGGCTTATGCCTTTTTTTGTAAACAGGAAACAGAATACCTGCATTTCCACAGTAAACGGTTTACAAGAATCTGGGGTACAATGTCACTAAAAAACTTTCAGCACTCTTAACTGGACTTTTTTATGAAAAACTTGAGGTCTGTAATTGAGGGTTTCACCAAAAATTCTCACTATCACTCCGAATCATCTAAGGTTCTGCGAGTATAGTTGACTACTGTTGATTTTTGTACAAAAATACTGAAAACATTCTAAGCTCCCATTGCATTCAACTGTAAATGTATTTTTTTCACAACTTTAAAAAGAAAGAAAAAGCATTTAAAACTTGTTTTTATAATTGATGTAAATATTTTCATATTTGATATTGCTATAAATGTTGGTTGATATCTTTTGCCTTGTATAATTTGGTATATTTGTTAAACTTAGATTTTTCTCCGTTGTTATCCATTGAATCCTTCCTTAATAACATTTGCAAAGGACAAGTCACGAACTTAATATCTTAATGGCGAACCTGCTACAGAAATACGTTGCTCTTCTATAAATAACACAATACATTATGCGATTATCTTTAAAATAGCTTCTTTGTATCAAACAATTGCGATATACGAACAGGAAATGAGTGGGGCACTGTGCATCCTCCCGTAATTTGTTGTATGTGCAACGGAGCATACGAAATGCATGCAAAATGCATGCACGTTATTAAAACACCCATCACTGTCAGTTAATGGAATTCACTGTCTGCAGCTTTATTCAGATCTTATTAACACGTTGTTGGATAGTTGGCGGTAAAAATAATTAATCAATAAGTTTCCATTGATTTTTATTGCATCGGTTTGAAAATTATTGTTTCTCCACTGATATAAATTTATTGATTCATCAATCAATCGAGTAGGGTTGTATGATACCTTGTAGGTGGAAGACGCCTATTCGTGAATTGATTTGTGTGAATGCTGTTGCACTTCAGCAATCACACATTCGTGACAAAATAAGCTCTAAAGTTCAGATGCCAATGAGATTCCAAAATGATAGATTGGTTTGACCGCATGCATCATTTCGCTAGTCAGTTTTATACAGCGCAATTTTTGTACTGCTTAGTAGTAGTAAAAAGATTTATGATGAGCAGCAAAAAAACAGAAAAACATACATTAAAATGCAAAATTGTCAATGAGTACCAGTCTGGTAGCGAATCCGTCAGCAATCGAGCCTGGGAGGCCCGATTGCTTAGCATGGATGCTAACCGGAAGACCATGACAGTTGACTTATTGATACATAATACTTTTTTATCAAATGGTTTAACTTTTACTTTTCGGTTTACCTAGATTTAACTAGATTATTTAATAATAAAGAATTACTTTGCTATCCCACTGATTGCATTTATCACCGCGACAAGTGGTTTTGTGCGGTGATCAATGTACTAAACACGTGTCGCAGTGATTAATGTAATTAGTAGAGTAATAAAAAAAATTATTATGATACACTTTTCATTTCATTATCACTTTTTTTTTATTATTTACAAGATCTACGCATTTCAGTTATAATTTTGTTTTCGTTTATTGTACCTTAAGCAATACTTATTTTTCACTACAATTATTATCAGAAACTATCGAATTATTGTAAGTAATCGAAAAGTTTCAACTTATAAATACGTTCAACCGTGCTCGTACATATTTTGTTCGGAATGGTTTTTTTCATGAAAATTTCTTCAAGAAATATTTTATGTGTAAGTTGTTAATACGCGTTTACGTTTGCCAAAGTTTATGTGATAAAAAGCAGATGTGTGCTTTGAAATTGCATTGAATATACAGATATTTTTATCTAAAAACACCGCCCTTGTCGTGATATTCGGTCATAAAACGACGTGTATAAAAATCTCCCATCTTACAAGGTTTTCCTGATTCTATCAAACTTTTATACAGTTAAGATTAAAACTCAGACCAAAAAGATAAATTGAGTGGTATTAAACTTTTGTTATTATTACAACAAAAGAAAATTTAAACGTAAACCACCACATCATGACTTTTTTTTTCATAGTTGCAAATATATATTATAGGTTATGTAAAATAGCGTGTATTTATGAAGATATTTTGGAATTAAATCTTTCAGAAATAAAACTACTGAAACATATAAATAAGTGAAAAGAAAAAAAATTTATTTAAGGATAAACTAAACACAGCCTGTTTACTAAGATCTAGTATTAGTTTAGAAAACATCATTTTATTACCTGAGATGCTTGTTAAAAGTTGGTATTATTATCACCGTATTGTTATGGAATTACTGTAGGTCAAATATTGCGAATTTATATTAAAACTAATTAAACTCGATTGCCCTAACGAAACATAAAGGTGAATTTAATCAAATAAGGAATAGATTTTTTTATCCCCCATTCCTTCATTTGTGAATACTTTTACAGCTAACTTTATTTATTTAAACACATTAGGTTATATAAAATGTTTAATTGTAATTTATTTTTATCAAACACTGTTTATTGCACTTTTCAAAAAAGTGGAATAAACAGTGTTTGATAAAATAAATTACAATGTCTTTAAACCTCCACAACGTTAATGCCTTAACAATGAACAACATTAAATGTTTAACATATTTTAATGCCATGCTTTGTACATTTTACGGTATAATATACAAATTAAATAAATGCTCAATATATTTTAAGGTATGCCTAATACATAGGTATACTCGACATATTTTAATATATGCTTGACATATTTATACATTTAATTAACGACACAACAGTGTATTTTATATACTCGTACAAATTAATATATGACAAGTTATAAAAGTACTTAAAATTATTGACAAAAAATACAAAATTTTGTCTTAAACTAACATGGAGATACAAAAAGCAGTTGTTAGGACTATATTTGTTAAATTGCATACTTCACGTCCTCGAAATTGTTAATTCGCGACATATCATAATTTATGAAACTTGTGGTGTCGAGACCATGTGCTTGCCTTGAAAACAGGAAGATTAAAATATTATGAAATACTTGAATATTTTAAAATACTAAAGACAATAAAATAAGGGTAGCTACCCTTGCAGTCAGGTACATTTTTATTCAATGACAACTTTGTCACGTACGACTTAGGCCGAGAGTGGCACCCCTGTCGCTTGGTACTTCCTGGCGAAGGGGAAGCGGGCGCTTGCTGGCTCGTCCTATTCCGTGCTGATCGTGTTGAGATACAGACGTGGGTCGACTCTGCTCTTCCTCATATATCACAGAACTCCAGAACGCCATCTTGATTACGGGTGAATATTATACCTCCTATTTTTAATGTGAATTTCGTCCGCACATTTTAACCATCGCTCAACTTTAATTCTAAATTGTTATTGGAATCTCCCTTGCTAAATACAACACATTTTTATATTTGTTGCCAATTTTAAAAACTTTTTTTTCTAGACATTCGTCTAGTTTTTTTTATATATTTTTTTTCTTTTTTCTTTTTTTTTACAATATAATAAACTGCGTTGCTAGGAGAAATCTTGTTGGTTTAACAGAACGATCGAGTTAGAAGTGTTGTTTTTGTTATCTAGGTCTTGATTTGCTTCGGTTGGGCTTTTTGTCCTATTGTTTTATTGTTGCAATGTATCCAATTAAGGCCGAGGGAAGATCTCTTCATTCTGCTCCCCTGTTTTCAAAAAAAAAGTGCGCGGTCAGAGAATTGTAAATAGGACTAGTGTGGTATTTCGTGGATAGTCAGGCTTAAAAAGAACTAAATTCCACGTGGATTAAGCTCCAGTTCATCTTTGAAAGGAGATGGGCTGGGCAAAGTGTTATGTGCGCCCTACTTTCGTAAGAAATATTCCAATCGCGTAAATGATCCAGTTTACGAATTTTGTTTAGGAGTAAATAATAATTAATATCTCAGTGGTCAGTTTAGTGATTTTTTGCGAATTGTGATAGATTGAAAAGGAGATAAAGGATAGGAGTTCAATGTATAGAAAATTTAAATTATGGAATGGTCGTGCATAATGGACGGACGCCATTTTGTTTTGCGGCTGGAAATACTGTCCGATGTTTTTCTTTGAGGAAATAGATTCGCATGGTATCGTGTTTTGAAACAGATTAAATAATACAGGAAGTGCGTGGTCATTGAATGACGACAAGTGTTTTGAAATCATAGAATATTCCAGTTGAATAAGAATTGGTTCCTGGCTAATTGAGATCAATCTCACCTGGAAAGAAGGTAACTTCCGTAAATAATGTTTCAATCGCGCTAGAGACCCGGTTTACGGATTTTGTTTAGGACTAAGTAATAGTTAAAATCGCAGTGTTCGGTTTGGTAATTTTCAAAGTCAAAGGCAAAAGGACGAATTGCGTCGTAATTACGGATAGTTTATTTTGATAACGGTGTAGCAGGTCAGGCAGTAAATATTGTGAAAAAGAAAAAGAGTGGGAACTAGAAGAAGGCTCTAGATGTGAATAGTATTGCGTCATAGTGATAATTTTTTTTTTCTCGTGATAGCAGTGGCTGTTATTAAACAATATGTTGGAATAGAGAGAACTGGAATTAAGTTCCAGAAGGGTTCTTATAATAGGATATTGCGAATTATTACGCGGAGCTACTGTCGTTATGGCGAGTTTGTGTAGAAAGTATTGCGTCATAATTGTTGTCGTTCGGTAATATTGGCTGTTCTTGTTGACACGGGGATTGTTAGAAAGGGCTGTTGTATCTTATTGATAATCAGTCAGTCGATGCTGAGTTTTCTTACATGCGCTGTTTTTAAACACTGAATGGAATTACGTTTTAGATAAATTCATTTGTTCTCGTATCAATGTCTTTTGATAGAGAAGTTTGTTATCTGGTCTGAATTGAATTTCGGTTGGTTAGATTCCTTTGTTTCTGACAATACATCTGGATAACACGGTTGGTTTCGAAATTCGAATAGAATTTCGTTTTGGAATAGATTCTTTTGTTTTGTGTCGGTGCATTGGGTACAAAGAAGATGGCTTGTTTATCCTGGAAGTAGAAGTAAATAGACTTCCTTCCACTAGCCATAGTTCCTGTGAGATGCAACATTAACCTTCTCAGAATTAAGGTTAAAAAGGTAGTGATTGTCATGTAATCTATAGGGTTTTCCTAGAAGGGTATGGGTCGGAAGACTTTAGGATAAATTGCAGACTAGACAGGCTTATGTATAGAAACAGTTGAGTCCCTTACAGAATATATTCTAAGAATAGAGAATTTAAAATCATTCTTTAGAGCCACCCTTGTCAGATAACGAATTATCACGGGTGTAAGAAGTGATAGCATAAAGATGGCGCAGATATTGTCTGTTTCCAGTCGTGATTAGTTGAGGATTTGTGAAAACTTTGCTCAGTTTTCGAGCTAATAATTAAGGAAGATAAAAGATCTCGCCTCGCTTCCTTTTACGTAAGAGCGTGGCCGGGGTCAGTACCAATTTGTGGTCACCCCATTTGGTCTAAAAAATATTCCTGCCGAAATGCAGAGGCTAATGGATAAACTGTTTGCCGATCAGGGCGATCATGTATTTTGCTACCTAGATGACATCTTAATCTGCAGCGCAGATTTCGATTCGCACATCGCCACCTTACGTTTGGTGTTGCGCCGGTTGAAGGAGTCCAATCTTACTATAAAATTGGCCAAGTCGGAATTTTGCAAGTCAAGCCTTAGGTACTTGGGACATATAGTGGACCGCGAAGGGTTGAGAACGGACCCTGAAAAGATTAAGGTGATGAAGGAATTCCCTAGGCCACGGAGTGTAAAGGAAGTGAAAAGCTTCCTCGGTTTGTGTTCATATTACCGCCGATTTATAAAAGATTTTTCTAAGATCGCTGCGCCCCTCTGTCGCTTGACTAGTATTAAACTTAAGGGCTCTAAGTTCCAGTGGGATTCGACCGCTGAAGAATCATTCGTCCTCCTCAAGCGTGCCATGATTACGTCTCCCGTTCTGAAGCCACCGGATTATACGGTGCCATATATACTCACCTGCGACGCGAGCGGAATAAGCATCGGTAGCTTTCTTTCACAATCCATGCCGGGTGGTGTTGAACATGCCATAGCTTATTTTTCACGAAAGCTTTCCCCGGCGGAAAGGCTTTATAGTACCACCGAGCGCGAACTCCTGGCCATCGTGGACTCAGTCCATCATTTCCGTAGTTATCTAGACGGAACCAGGTTTACGATTCAGAGCGATCACGGATGCTTAAAATATCTGGACCATCTGTCTTCACCGAGCGGCCGATTAGCCCGTTGGGCTTGTAGACTCTCACAATATAATTTTGATTTCCTTTATAAAAAGGGTTGCGAGAATCGCTTGGCTGACGCCCTCAGTCGAATCGAGGTATCCGCGATGAGCTTTTCCCCTCCGTTCGAGCACGTAACCGACGAATGGTATTTACGGATCCTAAGAGAGTGCGAGAAGGATCCACGGTCGCGGCCAAACTTTAAAGTAGCAAAGGGACATCTATTGCGGTTGTGTCGTTCCTCTCACGACCCTGTCCGCAACCAGGGAGAACGAGATTGGAGAGTCGTGGTACCCCAGGATGCGTTGGTCCCCTTGATCGATGATATACATTCGAACCTGTGTCACCCGGGTGTCAGGAAGACTATGGAAATTATTACTCGGACGTATTTTGCTAACAAATTATCTGAGGCAGTAACTCATTTTATATCGCGGTGCGAAACGTGCAAGGCCTATAAACATAACACACAGGGCCCATGTGGCCTTATGAGTGAGCCCAAGCAAGCATCCCGGCCCATGCAGTCCTTGAGTATGGACCTCGTTGGCCCCTTGCCTTTGTCTAGGAAACGGAACTCTCATATTTTAACGGTAGTTGATAACTTTAGTAAGTATGTATGGGCTTTTCCCTTGAGAGTGGCTACGTCTAGGGCTATAATTCGGTGTTTGGAAGCGTCAATATTTCTCCCGTGTTCGGTGCCACGCACCATCGTAATGGATAATGGTAGGCAGTTCATATCGAAGGAATTCAGAGGATTCCTGGAATCCTATGGGATACGAGACCTCTTTTACAACGCGTATTATCACCCGCAAAACAATACCAGCGAGAGATATAATTCTTCAATTCTGACGTGTCTATCCATTTTGGTACAGGACAATCAACGAGATTGGTGCGAATTCTTAGGGAAGATCTGTTCCTGTTTAAACAATACTGTGAGCATAGCCACCGGTAGCACCCCTTTTTATCTGTTTCACGTATTCCATCCGGTTCCCCATGCTTCGTTCCACGACCAACTGGATTCGAATCAGATTGTCTCTTCCACGAGATCTCCTAATTATCTCCAAGGGCTAAATAGAATGAAAAATTGTACGAGACCGTCACTGCTAAACTATTGACTGGGTTTAAGCGTAGCGCAGCTAGGTATAACCTACGCCGTAGAGAGAGACGTCTGTCCGTTGGACAGGTGGTATGGAGGAAGTCCTTTAAGCAGTCAAATGCAGGTCGTTACTTCAGCGCCAAGTTCGCACCGAGATTTATAAAGAGTATAGTTAGCAAGAAAATCTCCAATTCGGTTTACGAGCTGTCGGAGCTTAGTGGGAAAGTGGTAGGGAGATATCACGTGAAGGACATTGTAAAGGTTGACCAATGACAGTCTCGCGATCGGTTGACCGACAGAGGAGTATAGCACTCCATGTCATAAAGCTAAGTGAGAATTAGTCCGGATTCTCGTAGTCGAGGCACATAAGAGGAGCATGGCCAAGTGTTAAATAAAGTATAGCCCCTTTGTTGTTGCAATAACGATAGAGTTATTTGTGTATTTTCTCCTTAGAAGCTAAGGAGCGTGGTCGAGTGACCAATATTTGGTTATAGAACTGTTTCTCGTCGTAATAGGGAGATTGTAGTCGAGTATTCTCTCTTTAGAAACTAGAAAGCGTGACCTGGAGTCAAATTATTAAATATATCATTCTTGTCTTGTAAGAAGGAAGGAATACAGGGGTTATTCTCTTATAAAAAGACGGTAGAAGTTTAGTAGTTGCATATATACTATAAATAGACTATTGAATACAGTATAGCTTAGAATAGACTTTATGCGGTGAGTCCGTCGTCACGCGATAAGGACGCAAACATATGATATGGGTCCGGTCCTGAGCACAGCTTCTGTGCCCGGGTGGATTATAGATAAGCTAATAGTTGACAGTGCAGTGATGGGTTCGTCAGCGCCTAATTGGGAGTCATTCATGGTTAGGAAAATGGTTCTTAAAATAATTAAATTAAATATTTTGTTATAATACCTTGAAGGTATACACTGTCGATTCCTTGGTGAATGTCAGTTTAGTATGTCAAGTGACGTCACCGGTGCGAATTTATTATTGCACAAGGGTGAATGAATAAGTGGGCTGGCCGTGGGCAATCTCGTATGGATTCATTTCCATATGTTTTATGTATGGGCTGGTATTCAACCCGGTGACTTAACCAAAGAATACCTGGCGTTCAATGAACCTAAGCCTGGACCACGAGTGGCGGAATGCTGAGAGCCTAGAGTAGGATTATATGTATCTCAACGAAGGACTTAGGTCCTTTAAGAATTCATGTAATACATAGATGATTAGTACCGTTTGTAGAAGGTACACGTATTACATTCAGGATCAAATTGCTCTTGTGTAATGCGACCTTAGGTATTGGGTTACCTAACAGCTGTTGTGGGTTATTTAGTGGTAATTGTTACCTTCTCATTAGATTCCCTATCGAATTATTGGCTGCAGAAGTTAGGGCATTAAGTGAAGAAATTCTTGGAAGTCTTCAGAATTTCGTATTAGGGAAGGATTCTCTTCCTAATTGTTGTCTTATCTGATAAGAATTCGTGATGTATTCCGAACTTCTTGACGGAGAGGTGTACCCTTCCCCCGGGAGTAGCGTTCCAAAGATTGTACTGAGGATTCAGTAGAGTATCCATTGTGGATAATTGCTTTGCACAAATGCTATCGCTGGACGGTGGTCCGCAAGTTTAATAGCAGTAGAATTGTTCAGTAGTGCTATGGAGTAGGTGTTGCTTTCCACCGAGTTGAATTTTGGAAAAGATTGTACAGATGTTACAGTGGAGTATCCGTTTCGGATAGTTGCACGTAGCAAGTGTTAGTTATTGGACGGGGTTCCATGATGATAATAACCGTTGATGTGTTCGGAATTTCTTGTTAGAGAGGTGTAGCATTCCACGGTGTTGAAGGGCTATAGTATTGAAGTAAGTCATCTTGTTGACGAATTGGCTCCTGTTGAGTGTGGAGTATATAATTTGAAATAAAAATGATTAATTTTTTTTTGTTGTTGTGTAAAATATTATAATATATTTTGTTCTGTCAAAGCACTCACCGAGTACGGGGTCGCATGGTAGTCTGTTAGGCAGCGCGATGAAAGGTTTATGGGAAATGTGGAGGTTGTAGTGGTGCTGCTGGGAGGAATAAGGATAAGAGTATGGTGCGTTCTCGAATGAACTTTGACAGAATTTATGTAACTGTTACGGTAATTGCCGTTCTATTTTTGTTTTGTTTTGAACTTGTACCGATTTTATGTAACTGTTACGGTAATTGCCGTTCTATTTTTGTTTTGTTTTGAACTTGTGCCAAATTTATGTAACTGTTACGGTAATTGCCGTTCTAATTTTGTTTGTTTTGAACTTGTACCGATTTTATGTAACTGTTACGGTGATTACTGTTGTATTGTTTGCTCTGTTTTGAGTTTTGCGATAAGAGCTCTGGTTACTGTAGTGTTGGCAGCATGCGTCATGACTGGGGGCTGCGTTTCTTGGATAGTTAAATCTCGAAACGAACCCGTGCCCTTGTGGTCGGACGTATGGTGGGTCTCGCTCGGTAAATTGAATTCCAAAGTTTGCTCTGTTTTGAGTTTTGGGATAAGAGCTCTGGTTACTGTAGTGTTGGCAGCATGCGTCATGACTGGGGGCTGCGTTTCTTGGATAGTTAAATCTCGAAACGAACCCGTGCCCTTGTGGTCGGACGTATGGTGGGTCTCGCTCGGTAATTGAATTCCCAGTTTTTGTTGTTTATCATTGTCTCCTTACTTTGGCTCGGTGTGAATCACCGAGAGGGCCTGGGCAGCCTTAAGAGTCCGGGTTGGGGGAAGCTAGCCTCCCAACCGATAAAGGTTTTGAAGATGGCCTGAGAATACATCTGGGATGGATTGCTGTGTGTCTCCATCACGGGCCTCATGAACCCAAATTAGCGATTGCGATTACAGATGTGTTCTGTCATGCACATGTTTCGGGCTAGGGTAGCTTCGGTTCGGGAGGGTCGCGTGTCTGTCGCTCGGATCCTAGATGACCAAAGTTGTGTAAGTGGTATCACGTGATTCTTGGCTCTGTTCTGGGGGTCCGTAGACGCGTCCTGCTGTCAGCCGGGGCTACTTGCCAATTTTCTATCATGTTTTGTGTTTTTTTTTTAAGGAACTAAGGCTCCATCTATACAGTTACCATTCTGTGTGGTGGTGAATTGTTACTGCAACGGTTGTCCAGACCTTGGAGTCTGAGGAAACCCAAGTTATGTGTAAAGTTCTGTGTGAACTTAAGGAGATATAAGTCCTCGAAAATGGTTCGGTGTGAACCATAGGATATTTGTTATTCAATGTATAAAGTTCTGTCTGAACTTAAGGAGATATAAGTCCTCGAAAATGGTTCGGTGTGAACCATAGGATATTTGTTATTCAATGTATAAAGTTCTGTCTGAACTTAAGGAGATATAAGTCCTCGAAAATGGTTCGGTGTGAACCATAGGATATTTGTTATTCAATGTATAAAGTTCTGTCTGAACTTAAGGAGTTACAAGTCCTCGAAAGTGGCTCTGTGTGAACCATAGGATATTTGTAATTTGACGTATAAGGTTCTGTGTGAACCTCTTCAAATTTTTAAATGATAAGTATTGGCAATTGCGAAATTTATTGTTATCATTGTTGTTATCACTACGCCCGGTAGTGGCCGGAGGTTTGACCGTCTTGTGCTGTGTGCCAGGGGCGGTCGTATTGTGGAAAGCGCCCGTGATATGGGGCTGCTTTAAAATTTATCGGTTCCCGACTGTGCAGTATAGGGAAGGGCGAGGAAAAGAATGTGTTGTAAAGTGTTGTCTTTGGTGTGTCAAGGGAGTTGGGATTCTAATTTTGTGTTGAACCATGTGGGTGGTTGGTTGGATGAAATCCACATTGAAAGGGGAGAATTTCAGGAATCACCATTGAAGATAATCCACATTGAAAGGGGAGAATTTCAGGAATCACCATTGAAGATAATCCACATTGAAAGGGGAGCATTTCAGGAATCACCTTTGAAGATAATCCACATTGGAAGGGGAGAATTTCAGGAATCACCTTTGAAGATAATCCACATTGAAAGAGGAGAATTTCAGGAATCACCTTTGAAGAGCAGCTGGTTCATAGGTTGGCCCGTGACCTACAGTCAACCCACTAAAGTCAGCCTTTGGGAGAAGACTGCAGATTTGTTTTATTATTTTGGTTAAGCTGTGTCCATTTCTCAGAATATTGTAATGAGAGAATGGCTTAACTGATTTGTTTCCCTCTTGGTCAACATTTGATTGTTAGTTGACCTTGCAGTTTAATATTTTATTAATTATATTACCCGATTGTATAGTATTATTTTAATTTCTTTGTTGTGTGATTTGATTTTATTAATATTGTATCGATTTCCTGTAAACTTGTACTATTGTGCATTGTTTTGTTTTGTATCAATTCCTGTAATCTTATACCATTGTGTATTGTTTTTTTTTATGTGTAAGGGGTTGGGAAGGATTGTTTCCCGCTCCTGTGTAACCGACTATGTGTTGAAGTTAAATTGTTTAGGAGCCTAGTCAAGGAAAAGGTTTACGTGGTTTCCTTCCTCGTGGTCGGTCTTACACCAATTAAGACTACACCTATGGCAAATGCTGACTAGAGATAAATCGGCCACGAAACCGTATCCGGTGAGGGGTACATACACCCCTCGCTCCTTAGAAACATCCCTCGGACTGATGCGTCTGTGATATACGGAGGATAATTTTTTTTTGTTTGTTTTTTTTGTTCTTTCAATAACTTAGGGTGGGGTGTTAGGACTATATTTGTTAAATTGCATACTTCACGTCCTCGAAATTGTTAATTCGCGACATATCATAATTTATGAAACTTGTGGTGTCGAGACCATGTGCTTGCCTTGAAAACAGGAAGATTAAAATATTATGAAATACTTGAATATTTTAAAATACTAAAGACAATAAAATAAGGGTAGCTACCCTTGCAGTCAGGTACATTTTTATTCAATGACAACTTTGTCACGTACGACTTAGGCCGAGAGTGGCACCCCTGTCGCTTGGTACTTCCTGGCGAAGGGGAAGCGGGCGCTTGCTGGCTCGTCCTATTCCGTGCTGATCGTGTTGAGATACAGACGTGGGTCGACTCTGCTCTTCCTCATATATCACAGAACTCCAGAACGCCATCTTGATTACGGGTGAATATTATACCTCCTATTTTTAATGTGAATTTCGTCCGCACATTTTAACCATCGCTCAACTTTAATTCTAAATTGTTATTGGAATCTCCCTTGCTAAATACAACACATTTTTATATTTGTTGCCAATTTTAAAAACTTTTTTTCTAGACATTCGTCTAGTTTTTTTTATATATTTTTTTTCTTTTTTCTTTTTTTTTACAATATAATAAACTGTTTGATTACAAATTGTTCTTGTTTAATTGTGTCGCCTGTCCCTGCGAGAGTTGAAAGAGAGTTATTCAGAGTCAGAGGAACCCAACATATCCCAGAGACCTAAAGAGTACTTGTCTCGTTAAGAAGCCGACTGACCTGTCCGGCCCTGTCACCTTGGTAAGATTGATATTGGGAGAATTGATTTATGTAATCAATTGTGTACATATAATTATTGTTTCTTAAATTTAGCAAAAAGGCGTGACACAGTAGTAATAATAAATAAGAAAGTAATTGTTTAAAATTATTTAATATTTATATGTATATTTAAGTTCAATATATGTATGTATATCACAAAATATTGCACAAATTTTACCAAGTAGACTTACGTAATTGTCGAAGACTTGTTTTATAGTGGTAAAGAACATAGATTTGTTTTTAGTAAAACAACGCTTACACAGAACAAGTAAAATTGGATTTTTCGAGACTTTTATGGATATATTTGAAGGCATGCTCAACATATATTTAGGTATAATTGACCAAATAAAATGTGTTCATTCCTTATTTTAAGGTTTGTTTAATTTTTTTTTCATTAAATTATAAACATATTTTGAGGGTGTGTTTAACATACGAGTATTTTTAATATATATTTATAATATGTAATAATATGTTTTATTTACACATTTTTGCAAAATATATTTATAAATATTTTAAATTTTGAATATTCTATACAATGTCAAATATTTGATTTATCGCTCCAGACATGTTGAAAAATTTCCTTTACATCTTTTTTGTTTTTATTGTATATTTGAATTTCGAAATATAATTTATCAGGTTTCATTGATATTCCTTTCTTAAAAACCAAATTTTGAATATAAAAGAAAAATGTCTGTTTGAGTAAATCGTTAATAGAAATAAAATAAAATAATAATAATTTTGTTATACCTTGTTTCTTCTAAGTATTTCTTAACTTTTTTAAGCAATTATCTAGATCTAGATTAGTTTTAGCTTCCCGACTTTAGTAAAAATTATTAAAATAACACACAGTTATCCAGAAAATAAATTTTATATTTTAATTAAACAAAATCATTCCTTATACCTATTAACAACACAACAATTTCTCATGATAAACTTTTGCTTTCAATATGTTTGGAAAATTCACAAAATATTGATGCTATTTTAGATAGCCTTTATATGTACACCTTAGATTAACTTCAGTCTGTTTTGCAACATGGCACTTAAGAAATGATTTTTTTTAATTTATGCGCTATTATCATTGTTGGACATATTTCGCACCCCATTCCAAATGACAATCATCCCAATTTTGATTCGTGATCAACGGGTCAAGAAATTTTTCATGGATGTTTAATATATTTAATAAAAACAACACTCACATTTTAACAAAATTTTGTTACAAATATCACTCAAAGAGAGCTTTATACTGAGTTGGTACCAATCAGCATTCAATGTAATAGGGTAGCATATTATAAAAGAGCTTTGTTCTTTGCTGGTCATGTAATGTGGAATGACCTGTCTCTTAGTATTAAATAAATGGGTGATATCTGTAGCTTTATGAATCACTGAAAAAACAACCCTCTTGGGAGGTTTCATCAAAATTTTCGATGGTATGTATATAAACACTACATACATACACTACACATTAAGCCGAATGTGTTTGAAAGATGTATAAAGGTATTTTTTTATGGATCGTCTTTCCTTAGTAAGTTTTCAGCGTTTCTTTTTAACCAGTTATGTTTTTCTGAACATATATTATAGATGCGAAAATGAACCAAATCTAATGGCTTCAGTCACTATTTTCCTATATTTGCACTTAACTTATATAAATTTAAGTGCAAAGATAGGAAATTTACTTTGTATTATTTTTAATCTGTCAATAAAAGTAGGTTCGCGTCCCGAGCTGGAGTGCCGTTAAGAGAGTTTGCTCTATTAACCTTTCCTGTCCGGTGATGTGTAACTAGTAAACATTGCATCTAAAAACTTTAATATCTCTATAAATATAATAAATACTGCCTTAACATTTTAGGTATTCCTCCGTAATACATTTACGCATTGAATGAAAAAAATTATATTAATAATAGTTAGCACTTATCGGCCACATCAGAGATATTTTGTGAAAATCGGGAATAAATTCATCAATACAATCAAACGTGTGCCAATGTGTGACGTATGTATATTAATTCTAAAAAACCGCTATGGGTGAGGAAGCGACGCTATTCACGTCTCACTCTCTCACGCAAGAAATATTAGGTCCTTACATATGAAATTGGCGTTTTGCCGTACTGGCAACTTTGATCTCAAATATCTTCTCTTTGGTTAGGAATTCCAAATTCAAATTTATACAGCTATTTACTCAAGTATTTGTGTTTCGAAAACTATAATTCATTTGTTTTTTCCTCAATTGTTTTTTTTCTTTGCGTCACTCAGTTTACAAAATGGAAAACTTGAAATATCGCGTTATTTACGAGTACGAGTTCCACCGTGGCACCAGTGCTGCAGAAACGGCTCGAAGGATTAATGATGTGTATGGCGACGGTGCCGCAAAAGAAAACACAGTGCGTTTTTGGTTCCAACGTTTTCGTTCTGGAAATTTCGAACTGCAGAACAAGCCCCGTGGACGGCCGGAGACCAAAGTTGATAATGAAGAATTGAAGGCTATTGTGGAAGCGGATCCATCGCAAACCACGTCCGAGTTAGCTGCAGGCTGCGGTGTTAGTGATAAAACTGTTTTAATCCACTTGAAGCAAATTGGGAAGGTGAAAAAGCTTAAAAGGTGGGTACCTCACGAATTGAGTGAAGCAAATCAACAAACGCGCGTTGACTGCCGCGTTGCATTACTCAACCGGCACAATAATGAAGGGATTTTGAATCGAATCATTACCTGTGATGAAAAGTGGATCCTGTATGATAATCGGAAGCGCTCATCGCAATGGCTGAACCCTGCCGAACCAGCCAAACCATGCCCCAAGCGAAAATTGACTCCAAAAAAGTTACTTGTGAGTGTTTGGTGGACTAGTGCTGGTGTCGTTCACTACAGCTTTCTTAAATCTGGCCAGACGATTACGGCAGATGTCTATTGTCAGCAACTGCAAACCATGATGGAAAAGCTAGCTGCTAAACAACCGAGGCTGGTTAATCGCTCTAGGCCACTGCTGCTTCATGATAACGCTAGACCACACACTGCACAACAGACGGCTACCAAATTAGAAGAGCTTCAATTGGAATGTCTAAGACATCCACCGTACTCTCCGGACCTTGCCCCAACATATTACTATTTTTTTCGAAATTTGGATAACTTCTTGCAAGGGAAAAAATTCAACTCCGATGGGGCAGTCCAAACCGACTTCAAAGATTTTATTGATTCCCGTCCGAATGGTTTTTTTAGTAAAGGGATCGATGAACTACCTATGAGATGGCAAAAGTGCATAGATAGCAATGGTACATACTTTGATTAAATAAATATATTATATTAAAAAAAAATCAACTTTATGTTCCTCCCAAACAAAACGCCAATTTCATATGTAAGGACCTAATAGAATTTTAGTTCGCTCGCTTCTCTCAGCGTGATTTCGTTCGAGGTTGTCCGTTTTGTAAATGTCGTCCGATTTTTTTTCATGTTTTCAGCAATTAAATTTCAATTTTTATCACTTTTGACTTCAAATTTAATTAATTTAAGCAATTGGCTATGAATATTCGTATTTTCCCGATTTTAAATCGCTCATTTTTACATGTGTATTGAATACATATCACCGTAACGAGCGGATTTTTTTTGCACAGGAAAAGAAAGGTTAATGACTACTTTTTGAATTATCTTTTTATTTTCTTATTTATAATAAATTAAACATAAAGATTAGTCATATTGTAAAACCACCCTTGAAACACCCACAAGGAATAGAACCTAATAACAAATAATGATTTATAGCAAAAAAGTAACCAGAAGCCAACCATTATCTTTACATAGATTATTCAAAATAGTAACAAGAATAGCGTGTTATTTCGATACTAAATCTGAAATAACATTCTAAATGTCAAACATTACGACTTTCCGCTACGAAGAGAGCGATGGTTATGTAGAAAAATAAAAACTAATATGTCAGAACGGGTCGGGGGTCCAACTGCGAGAATACTTGGCAAGACATAGCTCGATCTTTCCAGAAGTATCGCTATGACTCCGTTATAAACTGGAATATTTTCACGCTAACTGAGACTGTCAACAATAGATGTTGTAGAAGTCACCAACTTATAAATCTTAGACCAAATGGTGAAATAGTTTTTGAAGTTGAAGATATTTCATTGTAATTGCCAAGTTTTGTAATGTGGTTCGGTGACTTAAGTCAATCTTGTACTATAATTTAAATGCACGTATAATTATCATTTTATAATGCAATTTTTTTGTAAAAACTTGGTTTTCCCATTCATTTGTTTCTTTTCTAAAATATTTCTTAGCTTCAAACAGGTACATATAAGTATTAATGAAAATAAAATCTCATTAATGAATAAAAATGACGAAGGAAAATGATAAATGGGCAAAGAAAAACTTTCATTATTTATGTTAATTTTAAATTGTGAAAAAAACTTCAGCATTTGTTGTCCAAAATCTGTTCAGACATTTTTCGAGTAATGTAAAAAAAAAAAGTTTTTCTCAGTAATTTGATATTAATTTGTTTTCTTTTTGATAATAAATTCGAAATCGTGTATTTATTTATTCAGTTCTCTATCTAAAAATGTACAATCAGCGGGTTTATAGCTCTTATGCGTTTTCTTCCGACCATCCACAGAGGAGTTATAATACGAGTACATACGATTATAACATATTGGGCTAATTGCTGGTTGAGAGGTTACAAAGTTTTAACCTTACGCATAAACAGGAAAAGAAACATAAAAGAGTAAGAAAAGAAACTACAAATTTGAAGTAGAGAGAAAAGAAAAATAGATAAATTAAATGTTAATGTATAATTATTTTAATATCATTAATTACTGGTAGAAGGGAGGGATTGGGAAATAAATATAAAATTTGTAATAGCGACAATCTTTGTCATTGAAGAGATATATAATGAATTTTAAGTTGTTGTAATTTAATTTTATCAAACACTGTTTATTCCACTTTTTTCCAGAATTTAGTATTGCTAGTGCTCCCCTGAAGATGATGTGAAAGCCTTGAAACCGGTAGGGTTATACCGTTACAAAAAAGTGGAATAAACAGTGTTTGATAAAATAAATTACAATGTCTTTAAACCTCCATAACATTAATGACTTAACTATAAACAATAATTTTAAGTAGTTTTTTGAAGCAAGCCAAAGAAAGGGCAAGTCTTATCGTTTATCATTATCATATTATGCGTATTCACACTTTATTGTTTGTGGAAGCTAGGGCTGAATCATACCAACCTGCTCTTCTTGGTCGGTGGACGTCTTAATACGAACTAAATTTGTTCATTCTTATCTTAGCTTATTATCCTTCATTCGTCGAATTCATCCCACGTTATTTGTTTTATTGAGTGTCAATCTCAAAAGAAAATGGATATTTTTTGTGAACAATCATGACTATTATTTTGTCTCAAGTGCAGTACATGACATAAATCCAACATATGGCATGAGCCCAACACGTATCATGAGTCCAAAAAATGGCATAAGTCCAACACATGACACGATTCTAACAAATGTTATGAGTCCAAACACTTGGCATAAGTCTAGTAAATTGCATAAGTCAAACAATTGGCATGAATCTAACACATGCCATAAATTCAACACATGGCTGGAGTCAGATATATGGGTTGAGTCCAACACATTTTATATGTCTAACATATGATATTAGTCCAAAACAAGACTTAAGTCAAACACAAGACATGAGTCTAACACATGGCATGAGTCTAACAAATGGCACGAGTCCAACACATGGTACAATTTTAGTTTTATGAGGCTCGTCATAATCTTTATTAATATTTTGTTTATTTATAATTATAACCCTCGGACTTACTTCCTGATAACAATATCTTCCAAACGTCTATATAGAATTAAAATATTATATTAGCATTGTTTCAAAGAAAAATATATTATTTTCTAGTAAAATAAAGTAGCTAAAGGGACTGAATTCACGTTTACTTCTTCTTTACTTTTGTGTTGTTCTGTTTCTATCCATACTGGTGATCAGGACACTGGTGATCAGGACACTGGTGATCAGGACACTGGTGATCAGGACACTGGTGATCAGGACACTGGTGATCAGGACACTGGTGATCAGGACACTGGTGATCAGGACACTGGTGATCAGGGCACTGGTGATCAGGACACTGTGATCAGGACACTGGTGATCAGGACGCTGGTGATCAGGACACTGGTGATCAGGACACTGGTGATCAGGACACTGGTGATCAGGACACTGGTGATCAGGATACTGGTGATCAGGATACTAGTGATCAGGATACTGGTGATGAGGATACTGGTGATGAGGATACTGGTGATGAGGATACTGGTGATGAGAATACTGGTGAAGAGGATACTGGTGATGAGGATATTGATGATGAGGATATGATATCTTCTATTGTACAGGATGTCTTAAAAGTCACCTAGGGATTTTAAAATCTTATAATTTCAGAAAATATGTACCATATATGTATACATAGTTAAATTTAAAGAATTAAAATTCAAACACTTTCCATGGGATTTTTTCACGGGCAATTTCAAACAATCTTCATGGGTAAGGAGAGATTTATTAACTTCGTCTGTATAAAACTATTTACGAATAATAAAAAAAATGTAGAAATAATAATATTTTAAAATCCCTAGGTGACTTTTGGGACACTGTTTATTAGGATTAAGAATGATTCGAGTTGCCACGTTTTTTGCGGTTCTTTTTTACGTATTGGCAGAACTCTCAAGTCACACACTTAAAGTTGGCGCCAAACTCTTTAATCAACAACATATAGATGTTTGTATAGCGCTATTGCGTAAAAAATATCCCCTCATTAGCGCGTTGTTTAATTTTTCAAAAGTATTCAAACTAAATAAATCTAGGCAGAAAGATTATGTCTTAATGAAACCGGTTTATTTTGGAACCACCGAGAATCAAACACGACACTCGAGTGGAAGACGGGCCAGCCTATCTAGAAGTTGTTAATGAATATGTGTGTGGACACAAACTGTTATGCAGTAAGTCTTGATGTAATGAAAACAATTAAAACAGAATTTTAAACAGTTTAAGCACGCAACATATGTTTTCATAACACCCGGCTTAATGAACTTGAGATAGTCCAAATACGACTAAAAGAAACTGAGGTGTCCATAATTTGAAAGTAAAATAATGGGAAATAAAAAAAAATTTAATTGAGATAACTGTCTACTATAATATATTGATTTATGAAAGAACTTCACGTTTATCATAAGAAAAATAACTTAAATTTAATTAATTTAACTAATACTTAAAATAATGGGAAAGTACTTAATCCAATGGCCACAGCCACTACCTTTCTACCCTAATATTCAACTTATAAACACTTAATTTTTTTTATTTTGCAATAAAAGTGGGGTTGAAACCCGAATTAGAGCGTCCTTGAGGAGAGTTTGCTCCAAAAACGACGCTATATAAATTGTCCTTTCATTATTATTATTGTAGTAAACAAGTGGCTGTAATCGTGTCATATTCATCTTGTTGTGCCATTATTGGTGATAACCAGAACAAAACTGTCTTTGGGCTAGTTGATAACATACTTGTCTTCCACGCGGGGGTTCCGGGTTTAATTCACGATGATATCCAATAAATGAAAATTAAAAATAAAAACATCACAGTATTCGTCTGGTAATAATACTCAAACGCGCTAAACATGTGCGAGTGCTTTTTGCTTCTTGACATGTGTTAGTATTGCAAGCACGTGCGACCATAAAAACTCATTTAATGTAGCTGAACACAATGTTGTTTCTTGGCCTCGCTCATCAATATATTTGAATTATCAATATATTTGAATAAAAACATAAAAATGAGCGAACACCTCGTTTAAGTAAAATAAAAGAGTTGTCTAACACTTTGAACTGTACTGTAGTAAATTATGTTGTATATTTTTTTTCTTCGGACAACTTTTCAGCTCTTAACCTTTTTTTTATTGATGAACCATATAAAAGTAAACTACATTTGACGGAAACTTGTATGAAATATGATAATTTACCCGAAATCTTAAAAATATTAGAGACAGATTTCGTAACTGTGAATTTATGTGATGTCCTTTCTATACAAGAGGAAAACCATTAGATGTGTTTAAAACGAAAGTAATATAGCTTTAAATAAGTGGTGAACTACTAATATACACATTAAATAATTCAGTTCAATATGCGATTAATTTAATTGAAATATGTATGAACCAATAGAAATAACATTAATGTTAGTTTTGGCTAGAAGTGATACAAATTTTAAAAATATATAAAAGCTTTTTTTGCATGTAGATTAAGAAGAAGTGAAGGATATGTTTATGGATAGGAAATTACTTAATCTTTTCTGCCTACCCCGATAGAGAAATGAAATTACGTTATGAATTATGTTATCTAACATAATTATGAATAATAAACGACGTATGAATGCAAAGTATGAGAGAAACATTAAAAAAAAAACGTTGATTAAGAACACAAAATAAAAACATTTATTCAAACAAAGTAAAATTCATAATTTCTAAAGAGTTGGAATAATTATAATTTTCAAAGAGCTGGAAAAAAGTCTGTTAATGCAATAACAATCTATTGTCTTGAAAGGTGTGGATATTTTTTGTCCCATTTAATTTTTTAAGAATAACAGTTGTCCCTTAATTAAATTCCAAGGATTGTCGTTAGATGAAATTTACTCCTCGTAAAATTATAAGTAACTTAAAATCGTTCCTAAGAATCTTGAAAATGTTCATTATTATTTCACGCTAACATGAATGCCTTTTGTTGTTGTAATTGCGAACAAACGCCATTCCTTGTGAATATATAAAGGGTGGAATTCGCTCAAATTATCCTTAATTATAACAACTATAGGCGTATACAAGCGTAAGGAAGTAGTGTAATATTCAGTTGAAAGGAAGTTCAGTTCAGTTTGATCCTACACCCACAAAATCTGTCCCCATTATCAAAAACCAAAACTGTCCCCATTATAAGAAACCAAATCTGTCCCCATTATCAAAAACCAAAACTGTCCCCATTGTAAGAAACCAAGTCTGTCCCCATTATCAGAAACCAAAACTGTCCCCATTATAAGAAACCAAGTATGTCCCCATTATCAGAAACCAAAACTGTCCCCATTATAAGAAACCAAGTCTGTCCCCATTATCAGAAACCAAAACTGTCCCCATTATAAGAAACCAAGTCTGTCCCCATTATCAGAAACCAAAACTGTCCCCATTATTAGAAACCAAGTGTGTCCCCATTATCAAAAACAAAAACTGTTCCCATTATAAGAAACCAAGTCTGTCCCCATTATCAGAAACCAAAACTGTCCCCATTATAAGAAACCAAGTCTGTCCCCATTATCAGAAACCAAAACTGTCCCCATTATAAGAAACCAAGTCTGTCCCCATTATCAGAAACCAAAACTGTCCCCATTATAAGAAACCAAGTCTGTCCTTACCCAATGCAATCGACACATCGATAGAAGATAGAAATATCTTTATTTACTATGACGTTGCATCACGTAGTGACAAAATAACTCTCCAAAGGGACTCCTCGTCTGATAGCGACACATCTGAGTACGTAGATATTAGAAGTAATGACGAAGGTAAGGTCAGACGTCACTGTAGAAGGAAAACTACTAACAAAGAAGTAATTGTAATTTATTTTTATCAAATGAGTAATTGCATCATACTTACAGGAATAAAGCGGATTAAGACTTTTTTTCAAAAAGTCCAGCAAATTGACGAAACTTTCGAAAAAAACTACGAATGTAAAAAAACTAACCTTTGAAATCACTTAAAATAACACAAACATACCATCACGCTATTTCCTATTGAGGTAGGTACAGAGGACAGGTTGCCAGACTCTCCTAACTCGACATAATATATCCTTCGTTTCTTCCACATTCATTTTCATTCTCATACGATTCCTAAAATTTCTCTGACAGTACGTTTTCTGCTTTCAAAATATAATTCGCTTGTTCCAACCTTACTTTCCTTGGTTTTCCATTCGTACTACATGCCCAATTCATCTCAGAGCATTCTTCTTCATCTTACTCAAAATATCAGTCTCAACTTCACATTCATCCCTTTTAACTTAATTCCGTATTTTGTTGACTTAAAGTTAG
Organism: Odontocerum albicorne; assembly: GCA_949825065.1. Lineage (NCBI taxonomy): Eukaryota > Metazoa > Arthropoda > Insecta > Trichoptera > Odontoceridae > Odontocerum > Odontocerum albicorne. Next base: position 24,923,854 of record OX463844.1, on the reverse strand, counting down.
AGCAAAAATAAATATTGTCAGTAAAATATTTTGAGAGAAACGTTTGTAACAAAATGTTTTTTTTTTTTATAAAATAAGAAAATAAATAATTTTGAGAAAAAAACCCTAAATGTATTAAAACAAGCGCAAAAAACGATGACAAAACAAAAATTCTTCCAATCTACCACAGAAAATTTCTTATAATTTAATTTGCTGATATTCTAAGAATGAAATCACCAAAACCCATTGTATCCTCTAACAACAACTTTTCCAAAATGCTCCACATTGGAGCATTCATAGTTATGATCTCTCCCCAAAGACAAAGAACAAAATCCATTATTATCTGTGTGCGATCTTCTGAAAATGGTGTAATTGAAGTATTCTTCCCGGTCCATATATTGGATATGATAATACTAGCGCCTAGCGTCTGCCTTTTTAGACCAAAGAGTCTGGGACGGTTCAAGGAGCATTGTCACCCGTTAGGGTAAACAAAAAAAAATGTGAATGAACATCCTGTTAAAGCTACTTTTTTTTCTTCTTAACTGATATAATTTATTTATGTACAGAAAACTGCACTAGGGTAAACAAAAAAAAAATATTATTGAAAACACGGAATATCTATGATAAATATAATAAAAAATTGAAACACTGTGTAATCCACTTGAAAATATATATTTTACCCGACTAGTTTTAAGTCAAATGCGACTCATATTTAGGTGTATTCCGAATTGATTTCAGGGGTATTCCAAACCCCTGAAAATAAGCCGCGTTAGACTTGAAACTAGTTGGATTAAATGTTTGAAATTTCCACAGAGTTAACGTTACAACTCTAGAAATATTAAACGAAATTTGTTTTGTAACCCTTTTAATCCCACGGGGCCTATTATCGGCCCCAACTGGTGTATGCGACACATCCCACGGGGACGATCATTGGCGTCAAAGTTTTCATACAAGTTTTTATGTTGAATGAAAAAAAAATTTTTTTTTATGAAATATGAAAATTACTTATTATTTTACACTCTACAGGGAGGACTCCCCAAAAAATAGACTTTAAAACTAAATATTAACATATTAACTAAGATAAAAAATAAAATAAACTACTGTTTTTTTGCTAAAAAATGCTTGGGATTTTTCGCACATTTTATGCAAAATATGCTAGGATTAAAAGGGTTAATACTCCTAACTGATTCAAATAATTCCTTAACAATAAAAATGCAAGTGGTGATTTAATTTAATAGTTCTGAGAAATAAAAATAAGAACGTCAAAACCATAACACGTTACCTTTCCTGTTGTTTAAAATAAGATTCATATTTTGATAGCCAATTATTGTATTGTTACACATTTAGGTGGTTAACAGAACAACCTGGGGATTTTTTCTATCCGAAATCTCTTCCAATCGAGCTTTGAAGATCCATTTAGTCGTGCAGGGTGGTTGATTTTTGTTTTTGCAGAATCACGGTTTGTGTCTTTTCACTGAATGGTGCTATTGTTAAAGTAGGAAAGAGTTATCTGGTGCGACATACAAGGATTCTTTAAGTCGCGTTGAGAAGTTGTCATTCGCGCAGAGAGGGCTTGCAGCCATTCGAATAGTTCCCATAATAGTAGAAAAGTATGCGTCTTTTCACTGAATGGTGCTATTGTTAAAGTAGGAAAGAGTTATCTGGTGCGACATACAAGGATTCTTTAAGTCGCGTGGAGAAGTTGTCATTCGCGCAGAGAGGTCTTGCAGCCATTCGAATAGTTCCCATAATAGTAGAAAGGTATGTGTCATTTCACTGAATGGTGCTATTGTTAAAGTAGGAAAGAGTTATCTGGTGCGACATACAAGGATTCTTTAAGTCGCGTGGAGAAGTTGTCATTCGCGCAGAGAGGGCTTGCAGCCATTCGAATAGTTCCCATAATAGTAGAAAGGTATGAACCTGACAATATAGATAATATTATCATGCCATAAATTGTAATTAAATAAATTTAAAAAAATGTTAAAGAGTTCTTATGTGAAAAAAACTTCGGTTGTAATATAAATCGAATTAGAAACTTTCTGGCAGGAAGGCAAGCGTCTTATCAACTAAGCCACGGATATCATATTTGTGAAACTAAACGAAAAAATTGCCATTTTAATGCCTTTATGCAAAAGAAAAGATTTTTTTAGTTAAGCCCAAAATAAAACACGTAGTTTTTCTAATGCGACAGCAAACATTTTTTTTTATACAATAAAGTAATATATAACACAAATATTTGCGAAAGGTTGTATCTTAGCCCAAATAAGAACACAGTTTTTCTAATCTGAAAATTCACAGGATGGCTTTTTGTTGAAGAAGGGTGTTTTCCAATTCAGATTACATTTTGGATGGCTTTTTAAATAATCACCATAAATGATTCTCGCCGTTTGGATATTGGTTGCAGTACAAAAACGATAGCAACCAAACCACTACAAACAACCAAGAATTAACAGATGTCATATTAAATAAAGATGTCATATTAAATACAGATGTCATATTAAATACATTTGTCATATTAAATAGTATTGGTACATGATTTTACAACAGAATTCTTCAATTTTTGTGTTTGTGAATATCATTATTGGTATGGTACTTCTTCTACTTGAATAATGACCGTAACTAAATTGTATTAATAATAATAATTATTAATTCAAAGAATTCTATATTCAAAACATCTTTATTCACCCTTCTTGATTTACTACCATTGGTAATTAAACTCACAACTCTCAGATAGAATTTAAACGTCATAGTTACTAGACTACGGAGATTGTTAAACTGTTAATGAACCATATGGTAATTGCACACATTGCACTAAGATTCACGATAGCCTTAGAAAGAACGGCCCTGTGGCAGAATATATAATATTTGATTATTTTTCTACACAAAGAACTATTATCAATGACTGATCCGTGTACAAATGTTCTTATTATTCGAATCGAGCAGAGGAACGATTGATGGATTAGGTAGTAATGCCCAGGTTAACTTCTTCTAATCAATAAGATCGATTCAACGCGCGACAGAAGTCTAATGAATATTTATGTCAAGCGACGATACACTACCAAATTCAGCCCATCCGTCCGTCACACGAACTTGGCGGTTCCTTAAAAGCTTATTGTGCTCACAGAATAAATTATGTCGCGCGGTCGCTTTGTCTATCCATTTTGGGATATACGAACTTTGGTACTTTGTGCGCCTGTGTTTATTCTCGGTTTATGTGCCATAAATTATAAGCGCTGGCGAATTAATACTTTAGAATTATAATGCTACTACGTGTTGAAAAAGCTAAGTTCTAATTTGTGAGGCGTTAAAATTATATTAGGATGTCGGAAAACTCATTTCGTATTTTAAGATCAAAGTAAAATTATAACAAATGCTGGTGTACAGTGGTTTCCGATATCTCAATAATCTTTTGTATCGTAGAATGCTAGTTATTTTTGATCGAAGCCTTGTCGTTATTATTGATGATCGGCCTTCCAGAGCAGACACCATTTACTAGAATGATGTCGCCGTTACGGATTTTTTAAACCACACATAACACACGATCGCTTACGGCATTGTCAAGTAACACTACAATTTTTCTTTTGTATTTCGTCGTTTGTTCTCCATTTTGTCTTTGGAACGTAATTCTTTAAATGACGCAAGCAAAAATCGTTTATACAGTTTATATAAAGAATTTCCAAAATAATTTGCAAAATCTTTCATGGTAATGTAAATTCAGCATGTTTGATATTAAGTAAGCAACAAAAAAATCGTCTTAATGACTTATTTAAGAAAATATTAAGATATGCTGTGGTAAGCATTTGTATGGTTAAATAACTATCCCCGGTTATATACTCGTATTCGTATTCCAATAGATTTCGATTCGTTTCTTCATGGTGATGAAACGTGAAAAATAAATGGCATCTTATAAATTAAATATGTAACGTAGAAGACGACCGAAAAACACATAATCTATATACTCATTATCTACACCATACTCACAGCCAGGATCCTCTACAATACCCATTCTACAATATAAAGGTGAGTACTCCTAATATAATGTTACGTGATAGATACATCCATCTTGTTCATTCTAATTATTTTATATAAAACTACGGTTTCAAAGGGATTGATTACTGAATTGATTTATATATAGAACCCTTATTCCAAATAGCAATGTATTTTTTTAACCTTTCCCTTCCGATGCTAAAATAATCCGTGAGTTCCGGCGCTGTGTATTCAATACACATGTAAAAATGAGCGATTTAAAATCGGAAAAATGAGAATATTCATAGACAATCGCTTAAATTAATTAAATTTGAATTCAAAAGTGATAATAATTGAAATTTAATTGCTGAAAGGAAGAAAAAAAAACATCAGCCGACGTTCACAAAATGGACGAAACGATCACCTCGAACGAAAGCCCGTAAGCTACTGAGCGAACTGAGATTCTATTACTTGCGTTCCCATATACCGAAGTAGAGTGAAAGTGAGACGTAAATAGCGTCGTTTCCTCGTCGGTTTTTTTTTAGAAAGAATATACCTACGTCACACACTGGCACACGTTTGATTGTATTGGTGAATTAATTCCCGATTTTCACAAAATATCTCTGATGTGGCCAATAAGTGCTAATTATTATTAATATTATTTTTTTCATTCAATGCGTAAATGTATTACGGAGGAATACCTAAAATCTGAACCCGGTATTTATTATATTTATATAGATATTAAAGTTTTTATAAGCAATGTGTACTTGTTACACATCACACAATAGGAAGGGTTAATAATGACATCAATTTGTGAGTTTTTACCGATTGGAATAGATTCTCATCAGAGCTCGGATAGGAATCAATTAGTCAATAAACATTGACATATTTTACCTTTATGACTTTATTGGAAATATAATATATAACACGAAAAGGTAAGTTCCAATATTGATATCATCTTTTTTTTATTTGGTACGCTTAACAAAGTTTGCTAATCCCATATCACGCATTCTTATTCAGCAGTCGAACGCTATCTCAACCGGGATAGTATCAAGGTAAATTATTTTCTCCGTGAGAGCCAATACGATCTCTTATCGCTAGCATTTTTTGACCTACGGTTACTTGCCACACCGAGCGATGTTTGATCGGTGATTATGAACTTGCGAATAGTCCAAAATTAGTTTCTATTCCCTCGAGGTGGCGTTATAGAGAATGCAAATGGCGAGAAAGCGCAAATCTTATTTGCAAATAGCTTTTCATCAAATCGAGCCGTGTCTTTTCATAATAATTTCAAGATTTCTCACATTGAACTTAATGGAACGGGATATTGAATCAAAATATTAATATCAAGTAAGACAAATTTTACAGAAAACTTAAATTTAAGGTTTGAGAGAATGGACATATTTTATTATAATACTTTTGATTTTAATGTTTATAAAAGTATTAGAGATATGAGTGGTATGCGCATCTTTAGGAAGTCTTTTCGACATTTATGATTTTATATAAACACCACATATATATATATATATATATATATATATATATATATATATATATATATATATATATATATATATATATATATATATATATATATATATATATATATATATATATATATATATATATATATATATATACATATATGTATATATGTATATGTATATATTTATATATATATATATATATATATATATATATATATATATATATATATATATATATATATATATATATATATATATATATATATATATATATATATATATATATATATATATATATATATATATATATATATATATATATATATATATATATATATATATATATATATATATATATATATATATATATATATATATATATATATATATATATATATATATATATATATATATATATATATATATATATATATATATATATATATATATATATATATATATATATATATATATATATATATATATATATATATATATATATATATATATATATATATATATATATATATATATATATATATATATATATATATATATATATATATATATATATATATATATATATATATATATATATATATATATATATATATATATATATATATATATATATATATATATATATATATATATATATATATATATATATATATATATATATATTATATATATATATATATATATATATATATATATATATATATATATATATATATATATATATATATATATATATATATATATATATATATATATATATATATATATATATATATATATATATATATATATATATATATATATATATATATATATATATATATATATATATATATATATATATATATATATATATATATATATATATATATATATATATATATATATATATATATATATATATATATATATATATATATATATATATATATATATATATATATATATATATATATATATATATATATATATATATATATATATATATATATATATATATATATATATATATATATATATATATATATATATATATATATATATATATATATATAATATATATATATATATATATATATATATATATATATATATATATATATATATATATATATATATATATATATATATATATATATATATATATATATATATATATATATATATATATATATATATATATATATATATATATAATATATATATATATATATATATATATATATATATATATATATATATATATATATATATATATATATATATATATATATATATATATATATATATATATATATATATATATATATATATATATATATATATATATAATTACGTCGTGTCCCTTGCAGAGTAGGCAGAAATAATAGATATCCAAACTTTTATATTTAATCACACAACCTGCGCCTCCTTCACAAGCTGTGTGATTAAATAGAATGTCGTCATACACAATCTCCACATAAATCTCGTTATACACAATCAGGTCGATAACCTCCGTGACCTAGTGAGAAAGACACATGTCTCCCGACCCGGGGTTACTGGTTCGATACCCGAGGGCTGTGGGTTCGATTCCCGCTGTTACCCAAATTTAAAAAAAGGATTCCAGTCTGTATTTCACTCAAGGACTCTTTAACGTCTTTCTGGTTAGTTGGAAGAGATCAAAACATGGAAATAACCCCGCCGGATTGTATTATATACAACGAAAGTGTAATACAATACAATTGATTATTAAAAAAATACTTGCAAAATCCCCCCAGTTTACAACTGGGTAGTGTTCATTTAAAAATAATAACACTCGTATTACAACAAATGTATTGTTTTTATAAAGTTAGGAAATAAAATTTTCCTCGCGATAAGAGACAGAGCTTTTAAAAAAAAGATGAAGCACTGATCTCACTAAACAAATTATTTAATATATACTTGTCTTTTTAGGGTGTAACTGTCCTATCTTTTTAGCAGTCTGTCTAAAAGTATACTGCCAAAGAGATCGTCGCTCTAGCGTGTACCGTACATTCATTTTAAGTGTTCGTGTCCGTGTCATCTTCTTTTTCTGCCCCATCTTACGATGTCCTCATCCTAGCGAGTTTTTTTTATAATTATAGTATTGCGACTTCAATCAGTAAATGGCTTACCGGAGAGATATAGCAGGATATTCATGTACGATGTTATAAGACGTGACTTTTTCCGAGAGGTGTCAGTTCAGGTTTCAATATTGTATTATAATATCAGTCGCTAACGTGTTTTATGAATATTCTCTCTCATAATTATGTAAAATATATTTCAAGCAATAATATTTTTTATACAACTAGTAATAAACAAAAAAAAATACTAAATCGTTAGAAGTATTAACAAGAAGTACGAAAAATTAAATAGATATTTTAAAATGTATTACTTTGATTAAGATATACAAAGTCTTACTTTTCACGTGTATATATCGAGAATTTCATAAGTGAAGACTATTAAAATACACAAATAAATGCATCGGTCAAAGGCTTTCTAAAAAAATAAACCAATTGTAAAACTACACTTCCATGCACATAATCATGATTTGCCTACTATGGAATACTAATTACCCGCAGACTTCACTCGGCCATCAAGATTGCCTACTCGTATTGGCAGGTGTTTTCATAAAAAAACATTCTCAATCAATAAATGAGCTTGAACAAGCGACCTTCCTAAAAAACTATCAGTAATCACTTTTATTTTACCTTCTTGATAATTTCAGACAGCCGTCCGAGTTTCAAAAAGTAAATCTTCGTTATGAAAGGAAACAACATTAACCTTTTGATCTTTATAAATTACCATCAACGGCACCTTTCCATAAAACAAAATAAGAGAACGATTCAATTAACAGTTATAAAATTCGATAAATAAAATGATTCCAGCATTAAACAACGAGATCGTTTTAAATTGGATTTATTTATACATATTTTGAACAAATAATTAATAATATTTTTAGGATGTATTACTAATCAATAAATAAATTCATATTCATATTAAAAAATAAGTAAACTGTAAGTTTTTCAGTTGTCTGCAATATGTCACAAGTGAAACATTTAGCGTAATATTTTCTCCAATATAAAAAAAATGCATTTGTTATTGTTAACACTTTCTTCTATTTTGTTAACGTGCAATCATTTCTATTTCTAAGTATTATAACTCGGTTTATTTCATTATAGCTGAGTGAAATTTTCAGTTTTTTTGGTTGCTTAAGGTTTTCTAAACATTTTTTTTTATTTCTCTGATCCATTTATGTTTAACAACTTCAATAAAAATTTTACCAGCGGTAAAAAAATTAAAATAGTGTTATAAGATTTTCACGTAATTTTTTCAATAATTTCAAATATTATTTAGTAATGTTTGTTAACATCGCCTTGAGAATAAAGGCTGCAACCCCTTCAAAATATGGACCATCATTTAGGCTAACTCAACACGGCAACAACTCCGAAAAACGAAAAAATTACACATTTTGTGAGAAAAAAGAATATGATTATTTTTATAAAATACAGTCCAAAGTATAGTTATACATTGATAAGGTGTATTATGTAGTATGTAGCGTAAGTAATGTATTCATAATCAAATTTAAGAATAAAAGGTAACTACACTAATAACATAACTGTTTCTACGGATCGACAATTATTTTCCATGAAAAATCATGTTTCAACATGAAATTACGTTTTCAGGGGGGGGGGGGGAGAAATCTGATTTTTTTTATATTTTGGGGGTTCGCAAAGCTAAAAAGATTGAGAAACAATGTACTAGACTAGACCACTGAGTCATCAGTGAACGAAACAATTACCATAGCAAAATTATACATCAGCAAAGAAAAATATTTGGACAGTCTGAGGGCAGTTTGACACCAATTTGTTTAACTTCTAATGTATATTATCGTGAACGATATAGTCAACATCACCTACTGAACGAAAAGATTTAACAATTTGTCTAACAGGTCTATGAATCATCCGCCACATTGGATAGATGGTTTACTATTCTTCGTCATTCGATTGTTGTCATCACCATCCCACCATGTCTCTATTGGAGTAGGCAAAAAAACAGCTCTACAATTCATTTTATCCGACATGCACCTTTCACTTCTGCTACATCCATACACCTCGTCAAACTTTTTCAACGCGCCCTTTTTCATATTTTTTTCAATTCGTATTCTGTCCTTATGTTCTCAATCCGTATTCTGGCACGCATTGTTTTTTCATACATTCTACGAATTCGTTCATTTCTGCGACATTTATCTTACTTTCATTGCTTTTTTGGCACATTCACATTAGCATGATTGGGCCAAGATTCTACTATTAGAAGCCAGCTTTGCTTCTTTTGAAATGCTTCTATCAGTAAACATATTATATAACGAACCATTCAAAATATCATCTGCTACTACTTTTCTTTCAATATCGCACTTCACGCAGCCTCCGGTGATTTCAAACTACAACATTTCCTCGATTTGCTCTAAATTTTCACTTTTATTTCATACTCCTTTTTTTCAATAACCATAACCTATAATTCGTTTTCACTTTTATTTCACATACAAGTATTTATATTCCTGGTTTGATGACGTGAAAATATTAATAGAAAGAATCAAAGTAAACACATTTTATCAAATTTAGCAGAGCATTTTTTTTTTCAGAAATACCGTTAAAATCTCGTTGAGATTGTGAGTAGGCAATAGTTGTTTGTTTTAAAGCTAGTTTTTATAAAGACATTAAATTATTATTTTTGTTTTAAAAATATCAAAAAATAAGGTTGCGATTTTAACCTTTATCCGTAAAATTTAAAATTTTGTAGACACATTTTTCCATTTTTAAATCTTACATTTGTTTACGGATTCAAAGAAGAGATTCCGCCTAGTCAAGTGAAGACAAAAAAGAGGAAGATAAATGGGGTTGACGTGTACTATCATGGTGAAACGTGAGATAAGCAGAAAAGATTTTAGCTGAGAAAAATTATAAAAGATTTAACAATAGATTAACTACCTCATCATCAACATCATGCTATTTTTTAGTAGATTTCAAATAAATTAATCACTTAAAAACTATAAGAAATTAATGAATTGCCTTTATTACACTTGTTATTGTTATTGTTGTTATTGTTATAATTACCATATAGTAACAAACCATATGTTATGCCTGATGGGGAAAAAACTGGGATCCATTCTGTCGGTGCCATGGGGAATCGAATCTTAAGCCCCCAAGCTGGAAGACAAATATTCACTTAATTCGACAGTTGTCGTCAGTCAAATTTATTAGTTGTTTTCTTTTCAATATAACCTCTAAACGATATTCGCACAAAAATTCTTACAACGTATTATAATAACGGATCAAGATTAGAATTGTCAGCAAAATATAGTATTAAAGTGCCCACTTTGATACATGGTAGTTAGTGTCAATTTTAATAAATATTAATGAAACATGGACATAGCAAAGAAATAAATGCTGTTGAAATTCTATGGCGTGACGATGCATGACCGAATACAAAATGAAGTTGTACAGATAATATACTAATACTATATGTATGGTTGTAACATACAATAATCCCGTTTTCCCCACTTGGTGGCGTATTATCGTTTTTTCAACCCGTTACCAACTTTATACACACTAATCATTATATGTTATTTAAAAGATGACATTTCAGGGGTCAATTTATTTAAATGTTGCTGTGACTTATGAGAAATTTTAATCTTGTCAGAAAATATGAACATCGTCGTCATGTTATGCTTTTTTACTTCCGAAAAGGTAAGTTCCGATGATGATTCAATGCGAAATGTTGATGTCAAAGATACATCTCGCGCCAGACAGCATGTCATCAATAACGGCGAATATGTGTATACGTTATAACCCAATATAAGTATGATGAAAACGACTATTGTGAAGTCACTCAGACATATCGGGCAAATGAATGATGAAAACTAATAAATTCAGAATGCATACATGACTAGGAAGCGCAATAAAGGAAGACCGAGAAAAGGATAGATGGACTTAAAAATATTTAAAATGCCAAAGAATAAGATTAATCGAAGGAGCTGTATGAAAAGTTGTGTTAATGTAAAATAATATATGCATGGTTTGGAAGTAAAGAACAACGTAAAAAAAAGAAAAGCGGTGAATTGAGAAAGATAATAAACAATCCTGTCAGAGCGTAGCGCTCTCGAAGTCCATGATTGGAAAGACACTGAATATTTTCTGCAAGATGTTTCGAAGATAAGGTTAAGGATACTATACAAAAGAGAAACAGCCACATGACCGCTTAAATAATGCTAGTACCCAAAAACTAACGCCATTGTATCACATTCTAGCAATAAAGAAAACATTTTTGAGATGGATGTAACACTTTAAGACCCGATCAAAATCATGGTACCCTTTTACCGGTGCCCGGATTGTTTTTGAGGAATTCTGATTTTTTGTAAAGGGTTTACTAAAATTGCTATATCTAAGTATTCTTTTAGAATATTGTTATGAGGTTTTATACATTTCTTTGAAATACTCGAATAATTTAGTTTGGTATGACAATTCTGCCAACATTCTCCTTTGTGGAGAGTTCCATCTCACTTCTTACACATGTACCGGATCTCACTTGTCATATGCGCTTAGCATACATATCTTTGCAAGTTCTGAAGAGTTTTTCTTTTTTTTTTCAGTTGATGGAATACATATCAACACATGTTTAGACATGCTCTTTGACAACCAGTTTGAAGGATCCTACAAATTCCTAATTCTGTTTGGTCCGGGAGATCGAAGTTGGTCTCGAGATTCATACGTCAAAATCTTCAAGATCTGACACTTCACTGCACATTGATGACGCGACGTCAAAATCTCTTACCATAAACCAAATAATGCATATTTTCATTATATATGGTTAGGGGCGGCTCGTCTTTAAGGGCAACCGGGGCACTGCCCCACACACATTTCTCTTAATAAAAAAATAATAATTAGCTGAAATTTTTTTGAAACGTGTTTTTATTATTGGTAAAATTGTAATTATTCTTAGTTTTTCGGAATATTATTTGCACGTAATGATTTATAAATATTTGAATATAAACTATATTAACTTATTACTGGTAAGTAGGTGTGAAATATATATGCGCACGAAGTACGAAATACGATGCACGCATACAACTAAACGAGTTGCGGCGAGGCAGTTTTGTATCTGCCGTGGTCACGTGGTCGCTAGCTTCAGTTAAGCTGTCGCTATGACGCGAGATTTGATAGTGTTTGGTTAGTCAGTGGAGGTAAAGAGAAAAGTTCCGTATTACCGTGTACAGAAGGTCGCTTTTCCTTTGCTGCGTAAAGGTCTGTTTGGGGCAGGAGCACGCCTGTCCCGCGCTGTAATGAGCGACGTTTATTTTTTTGTTTTTCATTTTCATGTATTATATTAATAAAAACGATTTCCATTTGATTTTGTGAAAAATTCATATTTTTATAATTAGAGTTTTGTTTATTTAATTTTTATACGTTAATAAAAAATATTTTCATTTCATTTTGTGAAAAATACATGTTTTTTTATAATGATAGTTTTGTTAATGTTTATATTTAAATAAACATTATTTTTGTTTAATTTAGCAATAAAAAAATTGATAATTCTTATTATTTTCTTGGTTCGACCTCACTGTACTAAAAATATATAGTTCATTTAAAAAAAATTGGGGGGGAAACTTAGCCTCATCATGCCCCACCTGTTTTTAAAGTCACGAGCCGCCCCTGTATATGGTAGTATTGTCTATGTTAAAAATCAGGACACAGAAAGGTTGAATTGTGTACAAAAATATTTGGTAGATATTAGTAATACATGTTGCAATACTAATAATGTTAGTAATACCTTCAAAGAGCCAAAGTTGATAGAGAGTTGCTGACTAATATTAAAATCCAAAAGGTGTCCTGCTTGGGTCATATACTTAGAGGAGCAAAGTAAAAATTACTGCACCTGATCATCCAAGGCAAAATAGAAGACCGAAGAGGTGTTGGCAGGAGGCAAATCTCCTGGCTCCGCAATATACGTGATTGAACTGGCATAAGGGGCATTGGAGATCTTTTTCGGGCTGTCGGGGACAAAGATGTCTTCTCTCAGGTGATATTCAACGTTGGGGGGACCTGACATGACACTGGGAAGAAGAAGAAGTAATACAAGTTTGTTTTTTTTTAATATACATCGATCACGTGAAAATACGGGACCGGGACTCAACGCAAATCTAGTTTATCACGTTAAAACACAGAATCGGGATACAAAGTCTTAAGATTGCAAAAAAAATAGATAAACTGATTTGCTACGTTGATTGATATATATAAAAACTTGGGTAAATAGCGACCGAGTTATAGGGCTTAGTCAAGAAAATGTGGTGTCATCGTTTATTCGAAAAGAGGGGACATTTATTGATTATTTCCGCTTATTGATTACAGAATTCCAAACAAGCAGAAGTGCCAAAAATAAAATAGCACATAAGAAATAAACTAACGAAGCACAAAGACTACATTTTACAATTATAAATATTTAATTGAAATTTTATCAATCTTTAACCTTAAATACATATATGGTAAAGAATGAGTTACTTTTAAACATAATACTAGTAGATAAAGAACTCGGAATCATTTACATTACATCACGCCATGTCCTTTACGGGGTAGGCATAGAGGACACTTCCAAACGTCTCTCGAACCATGAACACGGCTCTCACCTCGTCCACATTAATACATCTTGTCCCACATGCAGTCCTGTTTATCATACCTCTTACTGTTTTCATTTCAAGATTATTTTTCTTATTCTACTTATAAATACTTCTCTAACAGTTATCCTTATCAAATAATTTCTTACATTATCACACATTGTTATGCTAGATATTCTATGCAATACGGAGTTATTCTACCCTTTTCACTTCTTTTCAATGTTCAGACTACGCTTCCATACACCAAGGTTGGTACTAACACACCACGGTGCACAATCCTTTTTGAAGAATGAGCCAAAAGCAGCAACACTCATTTTAATATCACTCTTTATCTTACCGACTCTCGAAAACATGCTCCCCTAATATAAAAACATGCTCCCCTATAGCAATATTAGAAAAAAAATAATGACATTCCAATTACAAGTGATCATTACTTGCATATTGAAAATTTTTTTTTATTTCATAAATATTATATACTCGTATACTCTTTCTGCTACAGTTTTAAAACTAAAACCACCTCAATCATGATAAGCACAACACATTCATTGCACAAATACGGTCAGTGAACATTGATTTGAACGTTGAAGTCAAAAGCGTAGAATTTGAATACTTCAAAGAAAAAAATACCAAAAATGCTAATACAATAGAAATCGAATACATTTCTCCCTCACTTCGAAGGATAAAAAATACGTATTAATCAAGTATTAAATTATTTGAAAACACATAAATACACTTCTCTTTTCTTTCTTCTACTTTTCCCTTGCTTTATCCTATCCATTTAAATTCGCCTACTTGGACCTTTTTCCTCCATCTCTCTCGATCTCGCCAATCACTCGAGGATGATCCGAGTCTCATCTTATCCTCCACTTCCTTATATAGGCATTTATTGGGTCCCCCTCTATGCCGATTTGGGAGTTCCCAATTCGTGGTTGTCTTTAGCGTAGACTCTTCATCCTGCCGTTGCACGTGCCCATACCAGCTTAATTGTGCTTTATCTACTACTGGCGCCACTTAAAACACTAAAATATATTAGTCTATAATCCGAGGATAAAAGTATAAGTACTCGTATAAAAAGCAAAAAATAATCAGACAAAAATGAAAATAGAAAAAATCACTATAGGGTGTGTATATAATTATTACACTCCTCACGGGCGCTCAGATTCCCCTCCAAAATTGTACTTACATGGTTTAACAAGTTTCTGCGTCAGATATGCTAGAAAACAACTGTATACAAAAATCACCTCTTAAAAAAAGTACATTTCTGAATTTTAACAAAAGTATTTAAAAATCCAAGTCTAAGTCCAAATATTTGTCTGCCACACAATTTATAACAGTGACGTCTTTACACAAGTATAAATGTCTCCTTTGCTTAGTTCTCTATGAATTTATAGACATGAAAGCAGAATTTACTAACAGAATTCCTGATACATTTAGCATCACAATAATTGTATCCCTCCTTGTTTGCATTAATTGTTATTGATGGAAATCGCTGTCTTCGTGGGATATCTGTCTGAATGGTTGCAAAATAATTTATATTTCTTCTTCGTTGCGTGCTCATTGCTGACTGTTCTTCTGTTACATCTCGAACTTGAAGCACCACCACCTGTCCATCTTATAGGACACCTTTCTATTGCTCGCCTTCCTTCAACTTTCCCCGTGATAACCAGTTTATCCAGACTTTCATCATTATTTTTACCAACATTCCCAAAGTACTTTCGGATTCTCCTCCTATATGTTGTCGAAACTATTTCGGTAAATTCAATTATTGGATGATACAGACGTTGGTGCACCTTGTGGTTCATGGGATACGAAGTATCCGCCTCCAACACCATATCTCATAACCAATATTATTGTAAAGTAATAAAAAATAAAATATCCCCAATGTTTTTTTTAATTTCTATTTTCTTCATAGAAATGTATAGGTATGATATTAGAAGCACAATTTGTTTTCAGTTCTAATATAACATATACCAATATATGATATACGATACCAATATAAATCAAATTAAATTTGTAGATGTTAAACAGCATCGTAATTAGATACACGCAGGCCTCAAATACTACCTCATTATTAATGATCACATTTAAATTCTCAAGGTAAAACGGGTGAACTTTTCAACGTCAATCTTCCTATACGAGTATATCAACTGTCAATTAATTGCCTGATTCCGTCCGGACAAGACGAGGGAGAAATGTTTGCTAGTTTTCTAGTTCTAATGAAAGTTCATAAAATATTACTTAACCGAGGCAAGACGGCTACGACGAATAGTTTCACCTGAACCACTAACAATCTTTAACGCCGTATAACCAGAAATTATACGAATAATTATTTCAATGTGAAACATAGTTTGAGTATATTCAGATAAAAAAGAAGAATTAAATATAAATATAATCAGCTCTATTAATTTATTTCTTTGTCTGGTACTCATATCCAAATGCTGAAGAGCACGGCTGAAAAGTAGCATTAGGAATCTTCGGCCCCTTATATTAAGCCTTTAGGATTAGAATCACTGAAGTAGGCACGTTACTCACTGTATCATACGTGGTGGTAATAATAATAATAATTTTTTTCAAGCCAGTGTGCAGAATGCTACATTAGCCATAAGTTTGCAAAAGAAACCAACATACTCCTATAACAAAAGTTAAAATAAAAAATATTATAAAAAATATATATGGAAGATAACGCCTAAAAATAAAATTGATCATAATACATATGCACATAAGAACAATAAACATTGGCTGCTTGCAGGATTCTCCACCATCTATCACATTTAGCAGCATCTCTCCTAGGTCTTAAAAGTTAGAAAAAATATAAATTGGTAAAATATCGGTGCCCTGTTTCATGTTGAACGCAGCAGTTTTTTTACGCTACTATCCAAAACTTGGCGACAACACCCGATTCTTCTTTTTAATTTTAAGTAAAAGGCACTGCATTACTTCCGCCCAGAATTGTGCCAACTGGACAGCACTATACGTTCCAAGAATCAAGTCCTCTTCGATGCAAGACACCGGGCATATCAGGGGCTGCAGCAAGTGCCGCATGGACTGCTCCTCACTGCAGATACAAAGAGTCGATCCATTACGTTAAATTCCCCATTTTCACATATTATCGTTGGTTCTCCCAATTCCTATTCGGAAGTTGTTAAGAGATTTCCAGATCCTGTAGAGTAGTTCAGAACCAGGTGGTAATGATTCTACATGAAAGATCCACCCGTTGGGGCCCAATAAGATATAGTTTTATTAATAACAATTTTGAATTCAGTAACGCGGAACCAAAATCTTGCAAAGCTAAGTCGTATATATGAAGGGTTCAAATAAATGCGTCTTGTGTTAAACAAACATTTCACTCGCGCTACAGACAAGGTATTTATGTGAAAACTGCTGGAAAGCATTATTGTATCCAACTTGCATCTTCGTACATTAACCCTAACTCTATCGCCCGCCGAAAGATAATAATAACTTCTTTAATTAAGTCTTAACCAGAGCAGGTGTTCGAATATCATTGGGAATTGAAACTGAAATGTCCCCCCACCCGTTTGCAAAACAAGCATCTTAACAACTAGGCCACAGGGATCGTCATATAATCCGCTTAATAAACCATATGAAAATTACAAACAACTTTCAATTATGCTGGTGACCTCTTATGTCGTAAAATAAAAAACGTCGTTATGGTAATGAAGATGTAACAGGCCGATATGAATGAAGAAAGATAAGTCTTGGAATACGTAATATCGGTCAAAATGCCAGAGATTGCTTGATTTCAAAAATGAAAAAAAAGATGTAAAGTTGAAACCGAGCAACGTTTTATATTATTGTACATATAAACCATTGCATCGTATTTAGTTGACAAAAATGATTGACTATCAATTATATAAAAATAATACAACAAGAAACTGTACTTACCTGACTTATTTTAAAAATTTCCATCGAAGATGAGAAAAATATAATAAAATGTTTAGGGGAGCATTAAAAATATGAATACACTAAGTCGGTCATGATTAACATATAATACAATTTGACTCACTTCAGCATACTGATGCATTGTGTGTATGTGTACGCATTTTGAAAGTATGTGGGTATGTATATGCGTGTGTTATGTTTATTTTATATATAATACCCGATTTAAGAATCGGTAAAGTACAAGTACCCGGCGATAAGTAATACACATCGGGTTGAAGAAAGAGACTGCCGGCCATAACCGGCTAACTTCGGCTTTATAGAGCGTCGTCTCTGTCATTCACACACGTGTTCCGTCGCGATTTGTCAGATTAGTGCGCATACTGTTAGCGCATCGTGCGACAGAGACGACACTCTACAAAGCCGAAGTCAGCCGATTATGGCCGACAGGCTCTTTCTTAAGCCCGGTGTGTATTACTTACCGCCGGGTACTATAGGTTTAATTTATTCCAAAAGAGACATATAGGTAAAAAATATATACTCGTATATACCTTGCGATGCATTATACGCGTACGTTTCAAGCAAATGGACGAAAATCTATATTTCACCTTAATCTATAGCAGGATTGACGCGTTAGTTCTCACTTTCCAAAGGATCCGAAGTATTCGCTTTCTTTGAACTACATCTCAAATGCGTATATTCTTGATCTTCCCGGGCACTTATCGTCCACGACTATGTTCCATAGAAGAAGATCAAGAAGACAAACACCTGTACTAGGCAGATTTTCTTGGATGTAGTGATGTCTCCTTATCGTTGTAAATTTTGCCATCGCATTTTTGTCCATGTCGACGCGCATCTTAATTTCAACATCCAACCACCCATCATCCGACAAAATAGATCCAAGATAAACAAAGTCATGTATAACCTCTAGATCAAACAAAAGGTCTGCCACTCTAGTTGGCCAAATCTGTCTACTCGGAAAGGTTTCACTAGATGAAGGAAACATAGAAAAAAATGTATAAAGTATTTTTCATACCACATTCAAAACATTAAAAAAATTGAAGTTTTTAATGAAATGTAAACAGTTGGTTGAATAAATAATAATGTAATAACTCAAACGTAATAATTACAGATATAAAGGTAAATCAATTGAAATTTTCAGTCCCGACCCGTAACGCAACGCAATCACAATGATTTGTGAGAAGTGTCTGGGAAATTGAAATGAGTGTTTACTTACAGATCGCGTAATTAATGGATAGTAGTTATTCCTTTTATACTTATGTTCAGCACTTAAGTTAATTAAATATTTCAGAATATACATAAAATATCACAAACGTTATCTAAAAAAGAACCAAGTCATCAACTTGTAGAATAGCAAGTTATTGAAAATAATTTAATTACATTTTTTTATTAATATTAAAAATATCCCTTGTTTTTATACTTGCATTTTTCAAAAACAAAGACAAGAAATGAAATAAATACCTGAAAATAATCATACAAAATTTACAAAATTATTGTAATTTATTTCGATCAAACACTGTTTATTCCACTTTTTTGTGACGGTATAACCCTACCGGTTTCAAGGCTTTCACCTCATCTTCAGGGGAGCGCAAACAAGACTAAATGCTGTTCGAACTGGTACCGATATACACGCTTCAACGGTTGGAGGCTGAGGGGTGAGGGAGGCATGGGACAATTTCGGAAGAAGCGTGTATATCGGTACCAGTTCGAACAGCATTTAGTCTTGTTTGCGCTCCCCTGGAGATGAGGTGAAAGCCTTGAAACCGGTAGGGTTATACCGTCACAAAAAAGTGGAATAAACAGTGTTTGATAAAAATAAATTACAATGTCTTTAAACCTCCACAACGTTAATGCCTTAACTATAAACAACATATTTATAAAATTAAATTAATAGTGGTAATTAATTCTTAATCTTTCCTTTCTGAGTAAAAATTTCATCAACTCGTCCTTTCATAATTTCATGGTCTGCCTATTATTCGCTTTCCATTAATTTTAGTCATTTATTTTTTAAGTATTTGAATCAAATGTAATAAATGTCAGTGGTCTTCTTTGTGTCTTCCTTCCGGAAAGATATAAAAAGTATTCAATGTGAAATTTATCAGATACATTAAATTTGTTTGTTCGTCAACGATTATCGAATCCGGAAACCTTGCTTAGAAAACAAACATTATAACAACTGGGCTGACTAGAGGACGCTAGAAAGACTTTGATAATCAAAATTTGATTTGATTTGTTTGATATATATACTGTAAACATGTTAGACAAAGTACTCAATTTGGTATGTTGCAGGAGAGATTTTTAAATAAAATATACATAAGAAATATACGGAGACGGAAGTTTTCTTGAAGGATATTGAAAAGAACAATTTCGTGGAGGCACTAAGGCATCTACCTAAAGTGTTGAATAAGACTGTATACCGATGATGTTATTATTTGTGCGTCACAACAAAGTTTTATGTTACTCGTATTTTAAGTTGAAATCGACATCATTCGTTCATACGAACAAACGTATCTGTCTTGAAATAACTGAGTGTCATTACCAGATAGTTTATAATCAGTCAACGACGAATCCTCGAAATCTTTGGACACATGAATACAAGTACATGAACGACAAGCACATGAACCACAAGCCTTTAGAGACCACCCCTTTCGGCGATAGTGTGTCTGGCGTGTGGTTACTGGAGGCGTAGAAGGACCGCGGACAAAAAACTCTTGATGAGCAATACCGACCAAGTCAAGAACCCAACAGGATTACCTTTAAACGCAACTCAACAGAGGGATGCAAGCTGCGGAGTATAGATATAAAAGGAGAGGAATCTTTAAGGGTTGTTATCGGTCTCGCGAAGCTCGGTAATAAGCAATACGGGCGGAAAGAAGATACAATAACGGTACAACTAGAACAAAACTAAAAGCTCTAGACCCGTTTTATTATTTAGTTAAGAAAATAAAAATGCATTTGATCTTACTAACTAAAAAGTTGAAATGTATGTCCCTTCTTATAATGAGGAAAATCAATCAGAAATTTTAAAACAAATCTAATTTAAAATGTTTGGTAATGAAAATGAGACAGGTCACGCGGCTCTTACGATCAGACGGTTTATGCTAATTCATGAAGTATAAAAAAATCATGACTCACAAACAAGGTACTTCTAACTCATATAAAATACCAGACAAAGTGCATTACAATTAAATAGAACCGGTTATACTTTGAAACTCATTCACTTTATATGTTTGCATTGTTGGAACATAACTTTGAAACCTGTCAATTAGTAGTAGACCTTGATCCTCGGTTTGCGACATTATGATATAGGTTCTGTTTTAAAATTAAAAAGTAAGAAAAATGAAAAATTATAACAAAACTGATATGATTGGTCAAAAGGTCGTGGTTAGAGTGATGAGCGGACTCTTCTCTATTAATCGCAGTATTTTGTGTGCCGTACATCATTCCATTAAATTATTATGCAGATACCCACCTTTGTTTAAGTCTTCCAAAATGTATATGTTCTTTTATCGTTGTGTTTCGTAAACAACCTTATGACAGTCAATTATTTGGAAGTCCAAAGAAACAAACGTGGTTAAATAAATAATAAGAATGGTTCTGCGTTCAGGGATACTCTCGTATCTTACTGATGATTTTCCTTTGCTGCTTAGAAATGCTTGTACTGTATCCGTATTTATGAATCTTAATTTCATTTTTCTTGTTCGTCTCCCTCTTTTTAGAGTGATCGTGACTATGATGAATGATGACTCGACTCAGCACTGCTCTTATTGCTTGACTCCATTTAGAACGGTCATTAATACCTCTGGAGCATTCTTCCAATGAGTGGTGTGACTGATCACAGCTCCGCATGCAATCTTTTCTTCTTTGCAGAACGAGTATCTCCATTGAGTCTTCACTAAAAGCGATATGGTGAAGTATCGACAATATTGAACGTTCAACGATATACGTTATTTTATATTAAATTATAATAATAATGAATGAATTAATAGTCAGTCGGACTATCCAGGGTACTCCTTTTGACATAGACATTTTTTCGCCTTCGGGGGTGTATAGATACCTATAACGTCGGTCAAAATTATTCTTAAAAAAAATGAAAACACAAGCCGATGTGCTCCAATCATCTCACTTCAGTGTGCCATCGGATCCAGTACAGCGGTGTGGCCAGTGAGTTTGCTGGTATGCAACTGCTCACTCACTTTAAAAGAAATAAAATTCGCTTCGCAATTGAACTGACGTTAGAATGGAGAGGGAATCTTCGATTACGAGGTCCAGCAACGACAAAGACTTCTTTTGTGTTTCTGGTGTTAAATAATAACTTAGCTGATCTAGTCACAACACTATTTCTTCGATTTCCCCCCACAATTACCCGCGTATAAAATGAGAGACCACAAGTAGTTATAACTTTTCACAACATCACATTTACGAGTAGTGTCATAAATAACAATTTGCACGAACAATTATCATCATATTTTTTTCTTTTCTGTTGATTGAAAATAAAAGTTAGTCTGGTAGATTCCAAAGTGGTTAGGAGTACTTCAATATCCTTCCCCAACTAAGTAAAATGTCGCCAGCGTAATTTTATTAGTGTAATATAAAATGAATGATGGTAGGAATGCAAGCATAACAATATGCACAATCGTGCAAATCGATGCAGAAAGTGCAGGACGAGCAAATATGGAATGTGGTCCGACTGGTACCGGGCTGGCGGGAGGGAAACTCAGAAACTGGAACTAGAAAGGAGAAAGAGATTAGAGTGGACACGACCGCGCTGCGCTTCTTAGCTAGCCCGTCCGACCGGTGGAATCGGAAGAGTGGACATGGAAATCTGAGGTTCGATAACCAAGGTATGATACTTCCAACATCGGAAACGTGAATTCAATAAGCAGTCAGGCAATGTAATTAAATTCTTCGTTGACTGGTCTTCCTAATTAAAATAAAACTAGTTCTATCCGTAATTTAAAGATATTTCAATTGTTATAATAATATGACCTAAGATAAACAAGTCGGGAGATGAGGTTAGATTCCCGTTTTATTTAAAAATACTTCAAATCATGTTTTCTTCTCATCAAGATCTCGAGATTTCCACTTGGCAACAAACCTCTCAGGTTGTACGACTACTATATACAGCGAAAATTAAAATATACTACAATTAAAATAAATAAATAAATAAATAAATATTAGGTTTATTGACAGCAACATAGTATGTACAAGATCACACCTGAATAACATTTCCAAAAACACATAAATTGCAGACAATACATCAGACGCAGAAGCTATCAAAAGGTCTGGGCTCATCTAATAGCATCCCCTCGGCCAAAATACACCCCACCAATATAGGGCGAACCCAGCCACGGGGACACCAGATGTTTTTCAGCCCACACCCAATAGGGGTCGATACATCAGTGGCCTAGTTGGTAAGACACCTGTCTTCAAATCCAGAGGTTGCGGGTGCGAGTCTCGTCGGTACTCAGAAAAAGGGTGCCAGTATGGTTTTCTCTTACGCCTTAGTTAAAAATAATTCCGATTGGTTGGAAGACATTGCCACATAATAATATACTTGGTTACGAAGAAAGTGTAATACAATACAGTACTTTAAAAGGTAAGCCTAACCATCACTCAACCTAGCACTATTCACCTAAGTGAACCATTTTTTTACTAATAATAAAAAGCGAGATACGAGTATTAACTTGCTGTACCTATTTAGGATTATCGTTTTTCTTGTGGTCATCATTACAATTTTTACTAAAATATACAAGAAATATTCATCTTCATTATCACCACCATCCCCCCAAGAGCCTATTAAAGTAGGCAGATAATACAGATATCCAATTCATTCAATCCTGATACAACCTCCGTGGTCTAGTTGAAAGACAAGATTCTCAACCGGGCTTTACGGATTCAATTCCCGTTGGTACCCAATGTTTTAAAAATAGATTTCCAGTTTGGTGTACGCTTAAGGCATCTTTAAAATATTTCTGGTTGGTTGTAAGATATTGCCACTTAACAACTAAGCCGCAAGATTGTACTGAATACAACAAAAATGTAATAAAATATCCTAAAATACATTTTTCGTTTCTGTGTCGATCATTTTTAAATCATTGCTTGTACATGCATTGTTTACAGGCATTCTACGAAAGCAACGACAGAAATCTTGAAAACTAACGTATAAAGAAAAAAGTCCACAGTTTGTAAGCTGTTTTAAAAATAGATAGGGTAAATTAATATTGTAGAATTTAAACATTTAAATTTTTGAATAAACATTTAACGCTTTTTGAAGGCTTCTTAGAAAGAAACCTGTTGCATAAAACAATGGGCTCTTTCTAAATTTATTTAGACACTAAATTCTTCAAGGTATATTTCTTATAATAACAAAACTACTGAAGATAGTTCCTATCAGCCATCTAAAAAAATGTATGATACGAATGTATGAAAAAATTCTTCTTCCTCTTCCTATATCTAGATCAAGATCTGTTTGTTCCGCTTGTTCCCCTTCTTGTGACGTGGATTGCCAGCTGTCACGCCATCTCTTCGGAGGTCTTCCCGGTGATCTTCTTCCGGCTAGGTTCCCTTGAAGGGCGACACGTGGAAGTCTGTCGTCTTGCATTCTGTTTACATGTTCGTTCCAGTACCGCCTTCGTTGTCTTCCCCACCTGACGATGTCTTCCGTACTACACTTTCTCCTTATTTCGGTGTTTCTGATTCTATCTCTTAGTGTGTTTCCGGTTATACATCTCAGTGTTTTCATTTCCGAGGTTCTCAGGAGAGATTTTATTCTAGATGTGTCTGCTCTGGTCTCTATTCCGTAGGTGGCTATCGGTCTCACACATGTCTTGTATATTCTGACTTTACTTTCTATTCTCATGTGTTTATTATTCCACCCCGGTGTTCTTAGGCATCCCGATATTGCAGCCGCCCTATTGACCTGTCTCAAGGTTTCATCATACAGATTTCCATTGCTACTGATGCTCACTCCAAGATACCTTACATCCATCACTTGCTCTATTATATTGTTATTCACTGCTAGTTTGCATCTCATCGGGGTCTTAGATATTGTGAGGCTCTTCGTTTTGTCCGTGGATATCAACATGTTATATTTTAGTGAGGTTTGATGGAGTCTATATAACATCCTTTGGAGGTCATCTTCGAATTCTGCGGTGAGTACTGCATCGTCTGCGTAGCATACAATGCTGACTTTTTTGTCTTTTTTGTCTCCCAGTCTGTGGCCTATGTCCGTGTCTGCAACTTCCTCAATTAGTTTGTCCATTATTAGATTGAAGAGGAACGGGCTTAAGCTATCCCCTTGTCTAATTCCAATCGGAGTAGGGACGGCATTTGTCAGGTCATTCTCTATTCTAATCCTGGTTTAGCTATTGGTATTTAATCATTGTATGATTTTATGAAAAAAGATACTATGAAATGAAGATCTGTTCTCACTGCCTATCTGAAACTCAGGGTAGAGGCCTGATTATGGTTATGATGATATTGTTTTTGAAAACCATCTAATTTTTAGTCGTATTATATACGAATACAAAAAATTCAATATGTCCTGTACCTATCAACATTAAAAATTCAATATGTCCTGTATCTATCAACATTAAAAATTCAATATGTCCTGTATCAACATTACAATAAAAACCATCCATTTTTTTTTCACTTTAATGTAATACAATTAAAACGTGAAAAGGATAGGTTATTTCTGATGTGATAATAATGAAAAAAGTATATTTTTAGAAGCATTAATGAAAATATTATTTTTATCGTATAAATCAAGATATATGATACAAATTTATAGGATATTTTCGAGTCATAAATAAGAAATTCCTTTTGGGTCGCAAACATTTCGCTGATTTATTGTCATATTGTCAAGGCACGGCGAGTTGAAAAACTGAGATAAATCCACACCCCGGGGCAGTGGATACACTGTCCTTGCTGAATATAAAAACCCCGATAAAAAAATTATTGCCGAAAAATCCTTAAATGATTTACCCTTCCAAAGAAGAAAATTATTTATTGCGAAAAGAAAACTTTCAAAGTATTTAATTTTATTTTTATAATATATACATACCAACACGCCGAATATATTTTATTATATCCACGTCTTTCTAACCATACACAAGACTCTAGCCTGGTCCACATCCATACATGCTCTCCTGTTTCTCTAACTTCTTACCTTTCCTTTAGTTAAAATTTATTCTACCACTCTTTCCTCAGTCTATCCTTTCATTACTTTGTCTACCTCTTCATTACATTACATTACGACTAAAGAAAAATGTTCCATTCTAAGTCATAGTCAAGCTTTTAAATATGTAGTTAGTAAGAAGAGATTAATAGTGTGTTAATTAACTCGCCAGATTGTCTAAATAAAAATTAAAAAAACAATTTTAAAAAAGCACAATATAATACATTTCAACCCCCCCATAAACGACCAAATCCACATCAAGGTTGCTTCCTTCACCGTGCAGTATCTCATAAACAGTCCTTTCTTAACTATGCATTATATCTCAAAAATGTCTCCCTATATATGCAGTATCTCTCAAAAAGTGCCTCTAGCCTATGCAGTATCTCTCAAAAACCGTTTCGTTAACCAAGGAGTGTCTCTCAAAAAGTGCTTTTTTACCAAGCAGTAACTCCCAAAAATAGTTTCCTTGACAATGTAGGGTCTCTCAAAAAGTGCTCCTTTGGCTTTGTAGTACTCGTATATCTCAAAAAGTGTTTCTTTAACATAAACTCCCAAAGAATTATTCTTTGACTATGTAGCATCCTACAAAAAGTACTTAATTTACTACGTAGCATGTCTCAAAAACCACGTCCTTAATTTTTAATTACTATGCACAAATCATGTGAGTGGGTTGCACAGTGAAAAAAAAGTGATATATGCCGTGAAGACATTTTTTAGGAGGACTTATCAAAATTAATTATTGTAACATATATGAATACTCGTACTACACCCAACCGAACAGTGGATGTATGAATATCGCAAATCGGAAGATCTACAAAGGTTTCTTTTTAGTTCACCTTCTCTCGGTAAGTTTTCTAGCCTAAAACGAGTATCTGTTTCAAAACTATGCAGAAGCAATGAACTGCCCAATAGAATGGCCGTAACCGCTACCTTTCTACATTTTCTTTATTTTTTGTAATGTTTTTAATATTTTAATACAGTTGGGCTCGATTCCCTATTTCGAACACTTTTGAGGAGATTCTGATCCCTAAATGACGCTATATAGATCGTTTTTTTATTATTATTATTCAAATTGTGATTTATGAATTGGTTTCCTTTCAAGTAGAAATCCAAATTCATTATTCTTGCCGCAGCCACCACCTTCCCATCCTTACACTCGACTTATTTCATTATTTTTATTTTCTAATTGTTTTATTCTGTCAATAATAGTAGGCTCGAATACCGAGTTTAAGCGCCTTTGAGGAGAGTCTGCTCTCTAAACACCATATCAATTGTTATTTTATTACTAATCTTTAATTAGAAATTTTGGTTTAAAAGTCTCTTTCAGCTTCAATTCATTTGTTGAAGCCCAAATTGTATATCACTGAACAATACAAGATCAACTTCATAACCGAAATATTATGCATTTGATCCAATATCACACTTAAGGGCTTAAGTTGAATTGGTCTTACATCCGGCAGCAGCATGCACACAACAACAATTAATACACATATCAGAGTCATCAGATGGACTAAAAAGCATACTCGATCACGAGTAATTGTACTTCATCAGTTTCTAATGGCGATGAAAAAAGGCAGAAGTGAATAATTAATCAATTACTGTTCGAAAAGTAGCAGATTTAATAAATTGGCCAGCACACATCACAAAATCATACAATCAATCAATATGTGAAACTCAATTGAGTATCGAGAAGCAATATATAGTGATTAATTATATTTCTATACTGCTACAAATTAAAACTAAGCTTGGAATGTCTGGGCAAAGAATGTAAATTGACGCTTCGATATAACATTATGAAATCTCATGTTTTGTAATACCATTAAAAAAGCAAAATAAAAAACCCAATGAGAAAATAAAAACTGCCCAGGTCAAAAACAAAATATCGAATTGAGAGTCATATTTAAAAAAAAAATATTAATGAAATTGAAAAAGTAAACAATAAGTGCATTTTTATAATATCGATAACCGTAAATGTATTTACGCACAACTCTGCTTTAAATAAAATGTACAATACTCATATGAGAATGATAGTGGAAATAATACTTGTACACGAGAATGATAGTGGTAATAATACTCTTATACGAGAATGATAGTGGAAATGTATAAAAGAGTACAGGTAAAATAAAAACACGCCTTTAAATTCCACATTTTTAATTAATACAATTTTACTTTTAAAACTCCGTATTGTCCTTTATTAAGGTTTGTTTTTAAAGAAAGTCGACACAAATAGCGAATTGGATGTAAATTTAATCATAATTGAATATGTTGAATATTTACTGCACGTTCTATTGTATTACACTTTCGTTGTATACAAAACAACTTAGCGGGCATGCCATGTAAGAATCTCCCACAACCAACCAGAAAGATAATAGAAAAGCCTTAAATGAAAATTAACCTAAAATCCCTTTTAAAAAAAATCTAAGTTTCAATGAAGGTTGAACTCGTATATCTCGGGTTTAAAGACAAATGTTTTACCAATAAGGTCAAGGAGGTCGTTCATACATTGTCAAAGACACAATTATTGCGATCACAGTGTCAATTTATTAAGATGTACATAAAAGATAAATCCACTTCATTCTATCCTTGCACACATGTTTCGCTTCTACCACATCTATACACCTTGTCCTGCATACTCTCATATTATGAAGACTTATTACTCTTACCACATTTAGAATTTGATTCATTAGGTCTTCCCAAATTTCTTATGCCGTCAATAGTACTTGTATAGATTATTTTTGTTAATCTTTCATCATTCATTTTTTCTGCATGGTCGAACCATATGAATGCTTACATTTAGGCATTACGACGAAATTACTCAGACTTTATAAAAACAATTGATGTTTGTAAAAAAAATCAAATAACGAATGAAAACTAAACCTTGACGGTTTTAGTTCGTCATGCAGTGAAATAATTCCAAGCACATATAATAACATCATTCTGAAACGCTTCAAATTATTCAATCAATATGAAATAAACAAATTCTTATGTGATTCGATATGCTTGAAATGTGACCTATGTTTTTACGGCTCTTTGACATATGATAAAATACATTTTTGACATCTATTGGTGCTGAAGAATACAGGTTAAAAATAAGAAAAACGCTAATTATGGCTCGTAGTTCAAATATTTATTCGGAATTCAAAATGCTGAAACTGTTATCTGATCAAGAAACATTCACAACACAATCTCATTCCCTCCAGAAATATATGAAGAAATAGACTTCAAACGTTATGAAATAAATTGGTTATTTTCAACTGTATTAAAAAAAACTTCTTAAAAATTATATTAGTAAAAAAATATTCTAAATAAGTATTAAAATTCACAACGAGATAACGAAAACAATCAATCGAAGAGTATTATACCAGAAATGAAATCCATAATAATATAAAATGATAGAGCAAAATTGGCATTGAATAAAGAAAAATTCAATATGTAATATGACACGCTTTAGTAACAGTTCATTTATGGATCGTGGAATATTTAGTACGTTATATTTTACTCGTAGTTTAAATTTTTTTTTATTCTGCTTTGCATAACATGTATGGTATGTTGTTTGAAACAGGTTTTTTTGCCTAATACATATTGATATCTCTTTTTTATTCAACTTCCTCGATCTAAAAGTAATTGGTTGGTCTTCAACCTCTGAATCTGAATCCACCCTTCCTGAGGTTTTTAAAAGTGTTTTGATACAATCTTATTCCAGATGCTTTTCGGCTGTTTCCTCTTAGCTCAACCGTGAAATATTTGGAAATTTGTTTTTGAAGCATAAATAAAGTACATTCTAATAGAGATCAATTTGATTTCTTAATTGAAAGTTTTTGGCTTAAAATGATCAACCATTAGTTATTTTTTTTAACTGTCAAAGTTTTTAATTAAATTTAATTCCATAAATATTTTTATGTAACAAAATTTTTTTCTATTGATTCCTAACATTTTTTATTGAAATTAACTTAAAACGTCGGAAGAAACATAAATGTTTTTAATTAAAAAAATGTCTTAAGGAAATTAAAAAAAAAACCTTTCGATAACCATTCTGATTTCTTCCTCTTTCCGGTCGAAGCCCTCATTACTGAGCATTATAACTTGCGTGATAGCCCTCTCCTTCCATTTCTACACTTGCACTTCAGATAGCAGCAATAAAAAAGGGTAATCATATTGTGCGTATTCATAGGAAATCTTCCTTTTGTGCTCCATCCCAGTAACGGGACGAGGAAGAGATGGATAAGTCAGTTTTCCCTAGGCGCACGGCTAAGGGGATGCAGGTAGGGATCAAAAGCTTTATTAAAACTTTTCCTTAATGACACGCCTTGTAGGTGACAGCCAACTTTTTTTGTTTAAAATTCCAAACAACGTTCGCTCACTTTTTGGATATGGAAACTACAGAGAAAACTACAACTTATTTAAAACAACCAATTTAATACTCATACTGATTCTTTTAGAATTTTAGATTTTTTTAAATAAATATTTACTGTTTAGTATACATATGTCATAATTTATCGCAGTCATAGTTTATTTTCTTGTATGTATTCAATATATGTATGAAATATACGAATTAAAAAAAATGCATAAATGTAATTTATGATTTATGATGTATGCAAAAACTGAAATGTAATACATGTAGTGCCTCTGCCTTCGGTAGTTGGGTTTTCACATTATCTCATACTGCACTTAGCATACACTTCGTGCCAAGGGGTGAAGATTTTGTGTATTGTACCCGGACACAGCATACCCTCGACATCCGAACACGAGTAATCACAAGATTTCCTTAACTATCGCCTTCAGCAATGACGATGTCATAAGCTGATTGTTCATAATATGTACATATGTTATGTATGTAAAAAAACAAAAAACTTATCATAAGCTGATTGCTCACAATCTGTATGTATGTAAAAAAACTAAGAACTCGTTATAAATAAGCTGATTGTTCACAATCTGTACATATGTATGGTATGTAAAAAAACTAAGAACTCCTTATAAGCTGATTGTTCACAATCTGCCAATAACTCTCAGCTATATCATGACAAATGCATGTAATTTCAGCTAAAATACAAGTAACATAATACCCGTTGAGACGCACAACCGATTGACGCATAACATTGACCAATAAAACTAAATTTAATATCTATCACTCGGTTCAAATTTATTCATATGATGAATAAAATCAAATTAAAATGATAAATCGCCTTGTAATTTAATATTTATTTTTAGTTGGGCCACACATCATAAATGTATTCAGAAAGTCGCTTAGCTCATTGGTTATCAAAAGGGCGCAATTCGTAAGCATCAGATATCCCATTTATTGATTTAGGTACTTTATTGCCTGAATAGTGAATTTATTACCACGTGGCAATCTCTTCCAGCCAACCACGCAAGAGTTACGCACATTTCTGGCAATTTGTGGATGAAAGATTACGTCTCTTTTTTAAACGGAAAAAAACTTAAACGTACGTAAAACATTAAATAAAAAAAAGACACAAAAACAATTATTCTTCTTCTTTAAAATTTTTAACTAAAACAATGTATTTGCAAATTAATGTTTCGAGAGGGAAAAGGAAGATGGGAAAGGACAAGAAAATAGGTTTTATGGAGGAACACGTTTCGTCATTGAAGAGATATGTAAAGTTGTTTAAGTCGCTTATTAGCGCATTACATTATATTAGCAGAAAAGTAAGGTAATTTTTAATTAATTTTAGATTTTTCAAAATAATGACCAGCATTACGGACAAATGGTATTCAATCAAATAACATGACATTTCGTCATCTCAATTTCCATTTACATACTTGCGGAAGAGTTGACTCAGTAGAGTATGGCCACACAACTCCAGCACGATTCACAATTGAACTCCTTCCAACGCCTGTATTGTCAACAGTCGCTTCCTTCCAACGTCTGTATTGTCAACAGTCGCTTCCTTCCATCGCTTATACTCGTATAGTATCCAGCGATGGTTTGATTTATGCATAGTTTACCTGAAACCAAAGGAACATTGCATAAGTAAATACAATTTACAATGTTAAGAGTTTTTAATAATGATATTTGTGTATTACCATTTTTTCCACATTCGAAATATGTTAGATCCAATAAATATTCATCTCAATATTAAAAGCAAAAGAAAATATTTTGTGTCCACATAATTTAATATACAATAGAATATGTATTTGCACTCAATATATATCGTTTTACTAATACTTAAAATACACGAGTATAAAAACACATTATATTTTTCTTAATGTATCGCCTTTGGCATTTAACTGTGTAAACTTAGTCTTAAAAATATACTGCATGTACTTGTTTTTTTTTATTTATATGATAGGCAATTTCTTGATGGTTGTCAACGAAATGAAAACGCCAATAAAACGTGCAAGCTATTGCACTTACGTAAACGCACAGTCTAGACATATAAAATTATTCATGTATATTAACGTTGGTAAATAACGCTATATGAATTTATTTAGCATATAAGTAGCAGAAAAATATAAATTCAGATGTAAAACGATCTAAAAGTAAAATCAGTCCAGCAGTGAATCCATCAGGAATCGAACTTGGGGCACGAATTCTAACCGTTAGGCTACGGCGGCTAACAAACTAATGTTTTTAAAAGGGTGGTTGGACTTTTGTAATACTTTGAACATACAATTCAAATGAATAGATTGGTGTAAACACTTAAAATTAATTAATTCATATTTATTTTTCAATGGCAGGTTTCAACAGAATTAATGTCGCTCCTGAGACTATGAGAGCACGTTTATAATAGATATATTCGACTCTATAAAACCAATAGAGGAAAAAATTAATAATAAGACTTTAGTAGAGACACCGCAACAATATATAACTTGATTAAATTTTAATAATAAGACTTTAGTAGAGACACCGCAACAATATATAACTTGATTAAATTTTAATAATAAGACTTTAGTAGAGACACCGCAACAATATATAACTTGATTAAATTTTAATAATAAGACTTTAATAGAGACACCGCAACAATATATAACTTGATTAAATTTTAATAATAAGACTTTAGTAGAGACACCGCAACAATATATTGTATAACTTGATCAAATTTTAATTTCCTAAACTTATGTTTTTCATTCGTTTTTAGATATTTTTTTACAATCATTCGCATTTTATGTTATAACATATTTGTGTTTTTCTTATTTGATTTAATATTTGTTTTTTATGTGTAAGAATTTTTGTCTTTCTTTTATTACTACTTGCATGCGTATCGCTATTTTTTAAATATGCACTGTGTCGAATTGTACCATACTTCCGTACACACCTGCTGGAATAAAAGCTTTATTTTTTTTACTATAATATTATAATTATAATTGTTATGACAGAATAGTAAAAGTTGACATTGGAATTTATTTTTTCAAATAAATATGTATACTTGTTTCATGTTAACATTGAAAATGATACTCTGTTTATAAATAAATAACAGATTTTTTTGGAGCATTTAACGCGCTTAAACCGTCGTGTTATTTGATACAAAGAGAAATGTTTCTAATGGCATTAAATGAAATATCCAAAGACGACATTTTGTTGGCGGACTTGTAAATTCAATCTAAAATAACATCTGCTACTTATATTAAGCAAAGCGTATCTCTATTTGATGAGGTATCGTAAACATTTGTGTTTAGAGCACAATTTAGTTTCATCTTGAACATTTAAGTTGAGGAAACTAGGAATCGACTAGAACTTTCTGTAATAGAATAAAAAAGGCTAAATAATCGTTATTTGAAGATTTGGGAAACTTGGATTCAGAGAGTGTGTTATTAAAAATTAAAAGTAAACACTGATCAGAAACTAAGAACATTTTCCTGTCAAGCTCAACACAATGCGTTAAGTAAACTATATTGTTTATGAAAAAGCATGAGATCAAATTTTTTGTCAATAGTTAAAACATGTTTCATTTCATTTTGATGTTAAAGACAAAAAAAAATATTAATTTAAAATAATGTTCAATTAACTAATTATAAAAATAACACTTCATGCTTTCCTAAAAAGTGTTTTAGTTATGTTTACAAAAGAAGCTCAATTATCTATCGAATTGAGAAAAATACCGTTTCCGAAAATTTATTTATATAAAATTCCCCCTTGTCTATAATATGCTAAGTATATTTCTAAGGATAAGCATTACGAACGGATAAGATAACGAAGTAAAATTTAGTTTTCGTTCTAAGGTTTTACGAATTGTAAAAATATAGAAAATACAGTTTTTTTATTATTGATAATTTATGCGACAGAAGAAAATATTTTATCATAAAGCAACACAACAAATAATGACATCAGATCGAATGTTGGCAAGACCTGATGTAACAGCTGTAGATAAAATTAGTACGAAACTGGATTAACTACTTACCATACAAGTAAACTTTGCAAATAGCTCAGTAGTATTATTTTACCTGTTCACTGATCTTAGCCTATTAACTCAGACGCCAACATGATATATGCTTTATATTCAATTTCTTTTCAACATACGTCATATTTATTTATATATTGAAATTTCAGTTACATCGTTCTAAGTAAAAACACGAAATATTTGAAACAGAACGAAAAATATCAAAAAAGCATTTTCAAAATGAATAGATTATAAAAAAATAAACATATTAACAAAATGTTTGGAAAAATGTTTGAAGGAATTTTATTAAATGTACTTAAATTGATTATTAATCGCGTCCTAATGAAACACATCATAAATGGAAGTCGTGGTAGAGAACGATCTAAAAAAGTATAGATGGACAAAGTGAATACAACTTTGAAAGATGGAAAAGTAAGAAAAACAGAAAATGTGTGGACGTGAAAGATTTGAAGGAAATATGTCGTGGGGTGAAGGTTCGGCGGTCTGTCCTCTCAGCCTACCCCAAGAGGGTAATGGCGTGCTTATAAGCGATACTGATCACATCCAGGCGGAATGATGTCCAAAAGTATCATGTATTTAAAACTAGGATGTCAATAGCGAATAGCAAGTCTCCTATTTACCAGATTCGTGCTATCACTAATGCTGTCTCTGAAGTGTCGGCGCATTTCGACTCTTCCGACAGTATGAAGATGTATGATAATTCCAATACGGTTAATAAAGAAAAACCCTGAGATTTGATTAAAGATCGCTTTTCTGGTTATATCGTCGATACTTTTTAAGCACTTATTTACATAGGAATTTGCATAAATCGTTATTATGTCTTAAGGGGTTATCACATATCTGAGGTAAGCCACTATCATATCAATTCTTATCCTAATCCCTGTAGCGCGGAACAACTCAGCGTAGCTCGGAACAACTTAGTAGAGCATTAGTATGTAAATATGGCACACATTTTCTGTTAGTGGTTTTATCAAAGTTTTCAGCTTTCATTGCACGCTTGCTTAATCCCAGGCAGCCCAAGTTCGATTTACAACTTTTAGTTGAAAGACTTTTATCTATTAAATAAAATGTTATCCTGACCTACTAAAGTAGCCGTCTAGTATAAATTCGTATATGAAGGGAACGGTAACGAAATAAATAGCGTTATATGAAAACCTAGATTTATTTAATTGAACCAAATTAAATACCACGGTCAATATTTGTGGTCTATTTGGTAAGACACCTATTTTCCAGCATGCGAGTTGCGAGTTCGATTCCCATTGGAACTCGTTTTTTTAAAGGGTTCGAGTCTGGTTTTCACTTAGGGCGTCTTTAAAATCTATCTGGCCGGTCGGAAGAGTTTTTTCCACATGATTCAATCGATCACATGTGTTTTTCAAAGTTCAGATCAAAGAAAAAGTGAAATATTTTGGAGAAGAAATAGCAAGGACTTTTTTCTTTAAGGCATTTTTTTGCACCCGGGTATTTTGGGTTTTAAAAAGTATTCTGGTTAAAAAGTTCATATTCTCATTAACACTAGACTTGTGTATTGTGAATATTGCTACCCCTACAACTGTGACAGTATTACCATTACATATGACTACGAACTGAGAGATGCGTGTGGTGTAACCCGGTGGTTCTAAGCCCGAGGGCTTGATTCATGGAGGATTTGTCTCCTGGCCACGCTCTTCAATATGTTTGCATCACTGCATAAATTAACAAAAGTGATTTACTAATTACTATATAAATAAGATGAGTGACTCCAAAAGCATGGAAGAAAACATGTCATAATTATCATGGAATTGTTTTAGGACATATTTTATATTCGCTATGCAATAAAGAAAAATCATTCAAATGTTAAAGAATAAATTGGTTTTAAAATCGGATAAGAAATAAAGCTTTAATATGCATTAAACATATTAAACTTTCTATCGTTTATCAAATTTCGTAAGAAAGAATCATAAAAATACAATCTCCACAAAGTATTGCTTAAATGTATAAAAATTGCAAAATTATATATGACTTAGTTATGAAAAAAATAACGAATTTGTAAAAAGTTGAATATTTGAAAAAATTACGAATAAATTTTAGCACTTATTTTGAGTTGGATTGGCTAATCAAATATTAGTTTGAAACTACATAATAAATATATCAAAAATAACAATTTGCGCTTTTTAATTAGAAAGTGCTTTGAATTCATAACAATTAACTTAAAATGAAAATAAACATAGCAAAAAACAGTGCATATTTTAGAATTCATGGTTAGTTTAATTTATTTGCACAAAATGAACAAAAACTTAATACAAAAATGAATATTATAGTATTCAAATTCGTGAAAAGTTAGTTCATGCAATGGAACGATCGGTCATTAAAATAGCTCTTAATTTTTTATGCTTCTTTCAATGAAAGTTTCAACAATAATGTAAGTTTGAAACGCAAATTTACAATGTTTGAGTATGTTTGTTGCCTGCATGCGGTTACGTTCTCGTGTGTGCACTTTTTTCCTTCCATACTACACGTGTATGTATTGTATTTTTTTGAGAAAAAATGGATAGTAACTTTGGAACAAATGCGGATTTAAGTGAGACTATAGATGTACTTAAGCTATGATTATAAAATATACACAGGAAAAAAATATATATTTCAATAATAAAACACTTCAATACGAACGTTAGAATAAAACATTAATAAATATAAACTCGAATAATTTAAAAACCGGACATACACGATTCGTAAATTTTACTAGGAAAAGAGTTTATCTAAAGTAAAGAATTCCAATTACGCTTGAATAAATCTGATCTTTAAAACCATTATTTTCAAAGTCATTAAAGTAATGTTTTGTTTATCCGACAAGCATTTAGTATCGCATCAAACAGTCTTGTTTGCTGTCTCGCATGTTGAAACTCATTAAAACAAAGTCTTAAAAAAAACCATATGAAACTTTTGTCACTTGTCATCTTGTATGTATATAAAACAAGATGAAAAAACTTACATGTGCATGTTTTCTTATTTTCTTCGTACATGTTTATTTTTTTCTATGAATTTATTTTATTAATAAGGCACATTATTGCGCAAGAGGTATAATCGACGGTTTATTGGCTTACGCCAATCTCTTTCAACTAACCAGACAAGATTTACAGATGTTTTGCAAATTACTTGGTTCAGAGATTAAAGAGTTTAAGGTTACATACAAACAGAAAGAAACACAAAAAAATGGGGTCATCTCATAAAATCTTCCCAATCGGAATACACCCCCAATAATAGTGGAATTTTTCACGCATGAAAATATAAGTTTGTTTAAGAGAAAAATAAAAAAACTTTCTTTCCGACATTGTAATTTTGACCAATGTATTTAAATATAAAAGTAGATTTTGAATATTTCATTTACAACAAAGATTCCCAAAGTGAAAATACTTATATAAAGAAATCGAATGCAAATCACTGAACGTTGAGATTTAAGACTAGACCTCACTAATTCGAAGCCAAATATTGAACCATTGCTATCAGAGCACCAGTTTCATCCCTCTCATTAACAGTATTATTTGTGTATGTAAGAATTTTACTAGGTTTTGATTTGTTTCGTTCCAAAGTCAAATATTTACTTGCATTTTGTGTATTTTCAATAAAAGTATGTATAAAAATTGTACATGTTTTTCTGTTTTTACAATTGCCCACTCTACAAAAAAACCTTATCAAGGTGTCAGTGCTGTTCAGCACTGTGTCAGCTGTCAAAAACACATTTGGAATAAGTAAGTTTAGGAAAATTCAATATTAGGCAGGCAGGGGTCTACGTAAAACAAAAAATCGGCAAGTGGTCTACGGGGCGAAAAAGTTTGGGAAACTATGATATGATTTAGAATATTTAAGGGGGTATTCTCATTTCATGGGCCGAAAAATCGACGATATTTAAGAAATTTTTTTTAGTGAACGAATATTTTTTTTTGATTGTGATTTTTTAGACATATTTATTTATCTTTTAAGAACGTTTTCATAAAACTTTATGATAAAAAGAAATAATATTTTTGTTGTTATTAAGTCGGAAGTAAGGCCAGGCCACCCGTACACGGAGGAGGTCCATTATGCCCGTAAT
Organism: Odontocerum albicorne; assembly: GCA_949825065.1. Classification (NCBI taxonomy): domain Eukaryota; kingdom Metazoa; phylum Arthropoda; class Insecta; order Trichoptera; family Odontoceridae; genus Odontocerum; species Odontocerum albicorne. The sequence goes on along the minus strand of OX463844.1, from coordinate 24,885,210 downwards.
TGTGGTTGTTGTACAAGTCTGAAAATTAAAAATAATAAATTGTTTTACTCAGAAAGCATGTGACTATTGCTGGTACTAGAATAATTAAAAAATAATAATTTGAAAAAAATGGCGGCTTGTTGAAATTAAAAATTCATTTTTTTGTCTTTAGAGGAGTGAAAAAAAATCGATTGAAATAATTCTAGTACCGGCTATAGAGAGAAGCATAACAAAGAGAATAAGTACTGATTCATTAAAATAGGTTAATTCGTTTTGGAGTTCTTATGGGTAATAGTTTAAAAAAAAGTGATTTTTTCAGGAAACGCGTTTAAAGTTTCAAGTGCGATTTTTACACGAATTAAAGTAAATATTTTCAAATTACTGTTAATCAGGAATTCCAGGGCCAAATAAACTTGTTCAAAAATCCCAACAAACTAAATATCAATTCATCTTCCAAGAAATCCTATTGAACGAGAATTCTCGGAAAATAAGGCTGCTGCCATAACAATAGACAACCCGAAAGCTGCGAAGCCCAGATCATTTTTCGACCGGTGCGCTCGACTATAAGCCTTCAAAACTTTTCGAATTTTCAAGATTTTTGAAAATTTCTTACTAGAAATGATTCAGAAAGGATTATAAAAAAATTACATGAAAAAAAAATCGATTTAAAAAAAATCCAAATGAGAATACCCCCTTCACAATGAACTGCTTTTTATTCCACTAATAACCATTAATTAGTGGGATAAAAAAGTTTATTTATTACTTAAATAATTCCAGTTATTATTACAATATGCTTTTTATTACAATGGGCTTATTACAATGTGGAAATTCTATCCAACCAGAAATGTATGAAAAAATGTCTTGAGTGGAAACAACACTAGCACGCTTGTTTATAGGGTGTTATAGGGAATCAAACCATAAATACACGAGTTGATAGACAGAGGTCCTATCAACTAGGGCAAAGATGTTGCAATAATAAAATGTATGAAATATATACATAAGCACTAATGTTATGCTTCATTTAGTAACACTTGAATGCCCAACCAATTTTCAATGTTATTTATATAAATACGAGAACCTAATATTTCATGGAAGAAATATCATAAATCAATAAAAATTAAACGAAACTCAGTAAAACATCCATATAACTTTGCAGTAGTATTAATATATTACCATAAAAATAAATCTTATAAATATACGAGTAATATGTTAAAATTTTTATATAAATGGTATATTTCAGAAAGCTGAAATATCGGCTCAAGGTATTGTATTTTTCACAAAAGCCGTACGGCCGATATATCAGTTTTTATTTAATAAGATACATGACAACTGTGTGATACTCGTACACATAGATATATATGTGCTTACATTAATTAAGTCACGGTGAAGATGAATTACATAACAACCTCAAATATTCATGAAATGTTTTTGAAACAAAGTTTTTTTCGTGTTATCTGAGTCTGTTTCCAAAATAAAATTGAATAAAATAAAATTTTACCTAAAAATTGTGATTCAATTTCAGTAGTAAAATTTTACCTTATTTTGAGATTTTTATTCAGAATTATCCACCACTGTGAGTTTTTCACATGCTGGGATATTTTCAAATAGAAACAGGTCAACATATCACTGGTGCTACAATATTCAAATTGGATGGTTTATTCAAACCCTATAACATCAAATATTCTACATTCTATGCATAAGTAATATTTACGCGAAGTAACTTTACCTTTGCATAGAATCCTTCACATAAGCCAAGTAACAACGAGGCGACGTGTGCAACTTCAGGAAGCACTTGAAGACAACAATTTTTGGGAGATTTTATCAAACTCTGTGATTATATATGAACAAAACATACATATACTACACTCCATCTCAATATAAATGTGTTACTATCACATATCAGAAGAACTATTAGGTTTCTTTGTAGTTTCTCTTCCCTTAGTAAGTAAATATTTTTTTCTAAACATATACAAATGCGGGTAACTACCCAATCTAATGGTCGCAGCCGCAACTTACTTATCCTTACATTCTACGTATTTTATTTTTCGTAATATTTTTAATTCTTCAACAGTATGTTAGTGGGTTTGATTCCCGAGTTAGAGCGCCCTTGAGGCGAAGCGAGTCTGCTGTGTAAGCGACACTATATTTTATTATTAGTAAATCTTATTATTTATTGAATCGGTATTACTGTTGTGATTTTTCAATTGCAATTTTAGACACTCTTCGAAAATGCTTCAATAAAGCATTTGATAGAAATAGAACTATCATTAATTCTAGGCTTATTGAACAGATTTGTTTTCATAATTTTATTGAAAGTTAAAAACAGGTATCCTATTCAATAGGATATTGGTATCGGTAATGCTGACTCGGATGTTTAAGCAGATATTTAGATTATTTATTAGAACAAAATAATGCGATCAATACGTACCATATATATCATATATACTATCATAGATATTTATTTCTGATACGTAATAATTTATTGTACATTATCATCGTCGTTGCTGGACCTCGTAGTCGAAGATCCCCTTGCCATTACAGCACCAATTCAGTTAGAAAGGGAAGCAATGCTGTGGAGTTTTTTTAAGTGAGTGAGCCACTGCACACCAACACACTCACCGACTACACCGCTGTACTGGATTCGATGGCACACCGAAATGAGACGATTGGAGCACTCTGACATGTTTCCCTCTCTTTTTTAAAAAGAATAGATATGACCGACGTCATAGGTATTCTTATACCCCCGAATACCAGACGGAAAAAATGCCTGTGTTATGCGAGGGGAGTAGAGCAGCGCAAGGGTTCGAACCGGCGACCTTCCATGCGGAAGTCCAGTGCGTTACTGTACGGCCATGCAACTCATACAATGTACAATACGGCAGACTTTTTGCTAAATTGAAATATATTCCAACCAACCATCGTTGATGAGGAGGGGGGGTAAGCTACTTTATATTTTTTAATATGATAAACCCACAAACCAAACTTCAAAAGAACCCATTTTTTATATTCTTATTCCATTCATTATATGAATCCCGGCGATATGAGTTTCTGACTCATATTTGAGGCTTTCTTTAAGCGGATTGATCCCATTATTTTAAGAAAGGAATGCTTAGGTCAATGTTGTGTCTTATTATGTCATTGAAATTTTACGTTTATGTCAATAGACCACACACACTTCAGATGAAACATAACACCAGTTGGACCTAAGTATTGCTCAGGTAACAAACTAGGATCATTCGGCGTGAAAAGAGCCACGAGATAGGAAGTAGAAACATGTGTCGTGAGGGTTCATGTTATCAGTGGAATCATAAAATAATACATTATTAAATAGTTAAAAAATGGAGTTCTTCAAATTTCCAAGATATATTTTAACATACAGGCATAATTAAATCACGTAAGATGTTAGCATAAGTTATGATGCCTTTTGTTGTGATTATTTTTATAAATTTCATATTTATTATAAAATTATGTAATTAGGTTATACTTGTTCTCGTATCAAGCCTAAAATTCAATTTTACAACATAAACGTAACAAGCAACAAGATACATTTGTGTTGTAACAACCGTTTAACCGATTGCCGGAAAATTTCAATAATAATCGGACGTTACATCGGAATAATGACTATCATCTGATGGATACTCGTACAGCTAACGGACCCGCCGCGCCGTCCATAAAACGGTTGGGAAATGCGGAATCAATTGATATATAGAGGTTGTTAAATTGAAATTTTCATCGTTTCTCATTCTATTCTATTTCTTCCACTATCGTGTGTTACGTAAGGCGAAATTATTTGCAGATCAGAAAAATGTTTTATATCTCATTTTTCACGCGTTTAAAAATACAAATATATCAAAGTGATATCTTATATAAGCCGTTTTTTTACACAAAAGTGTTAATAACAATATTTAGAAATGTATTGAATTGTGTTGTATTGTATTCAATTTATATTCGTCGTGCATATATATCTTCTAAATAACCAGAAATATACTGAGACCTGAAGTGAAACACTTAAAATAATGAGTGCCAATGGGAGTAGAAGCCGTTAACAGCGGATTGGGAGAATGGCATTATGCCAGTTAGACCACGATGGTTATCTTACTAGCTGTAACATATTACTTAAAGAAAACAAAAAACAAATCGATAAACTTTTTTCCAAATTTTATTTTATTTAGCTGTTCACAAGTATTGTAGATGGGAGTATGAGTCAGCCCTAATAAATGTTGTATTGATGGGGCGAACAGAGTAAAAAGCGTGGCTGGAAGGCAACATTGTCTTAGGCACCGTATTAGGGACGAGTTCTTGAGTAAAGAATCACTAGATGAGGCACGTAACTCCCTGTCAACAGTATTGGAAACACAACCGCACGCTTATAAGTAACAATAACACTGAACAATCGCTTAATTAGTGACTTTGACAGCAGACAAACGCTTAACCAGATTGAAATAATTATGTTTTATTTTATTTTGCGGTTACCATCAGAAATCGTACCCAAAAACCTGAACCTTCTGGCACTCTGAGGTAAGTATATTCCTTCCGATAAAGTTCGTCACTGCAAATAAACGGTCAAGACATTTTTGTACTATTTTTTTTTTCAACACTTTTTTCTGTATGTCTCAAAAACATAGACAATAAAGGTCACAAAAAGATCGAGGATATATAAGATGTGGTACAGAAATTCCGAGATGTAGAGCTGAAGACGATTGCTGGGTATTTCGTGGATAAAACGATGAACATATGCCTCTATATTAGAAGAACTTTGCAAGATGTACTAAACGTATTCTTCAATGCTTCGGTCACATTTTACGGAAAGACTCATGGTCGCTGGTAATGTGGAAGGTTGCAGAAGCCGAGGTAGATCACCTATGAGACTCTGCGGACATCGGAATACCGGTAGGGCTGGAGAAGAGTGTGCACGACATACAGCACGTTCAGTGTGGGGCACATTTCTCAACATGACGTAGAAGAATAAAACATTTTTACAATTCCACAACCATTAAAGCTTATATCGGTGTTAGTGGTCTAATATGTAGTATTATCGCTTGCATCCTATCCTGTGTTCGATTCCCGGCGAATTCACTTCCAATCTCATTTTACTCAATTTATGTTTTTAAAGGTCTTATTTTAATATAGTATTAAGTACGCTAATAACAAGATGGAAATGTCCGTCATGTGTCGTTTACGGACAGGCCACTGCGTGGTAACTAGCCATATTTACAAAATGGGTATTGTAGAGAATCCCGGCTGCGAGTGTGGTATGGATGATGAAACTATAGACCATGTTTTTTCCAATTGTCCTTCGCGAGACAGACTTGATTTACTAAAAGTCATATATTTACTGTGTTCAATGAGTGTTGCATTTCCTTTTCCTTCGTGGAACTTTTCCACTGATATATAAATTGTTACATTTTTGAAGCTTAATCAGTTAAAATTTTGAATTGTCTCGATTTGTAATTAAAAAAAAAAGTTTTACTATTATATATTGCCTCATACATATAATTACATAATGACTTGAATTTGATGGCACAAATCATCCTAGTTTGATCGGATTGCCGACTATAAATAAAAGTACGCTAACACAACAATAGAAGTTACCTTTATCATCGTATATTATGGTTAAATTTGATATTAAAAAAATATTTCGATACATACCGGAATTTGGCATGTATCGCAGAATTAGGAATGTGACCATAAGAAAATAATGCGGACGAAAAGAAGGTGAATAAAGGAATATTGAAATGGTTCGATCACAGAAAGAAATAGTATAGAAAGTACGAGTAGTTTAAGAAGACCTAAAACGTGACACGACCAAGTAAATCAAATTCTGAATAAGAGAAGAGTGAAAAGCATTTATAATAGGAGAGTATGCGTGACGAGGTGTATTAAGTAAGCATATAAGCGATAGATGAATGAAAGGCAAAGCATAAAGTGGAGATGTTTTCTTTCTGCCTACTCCAATATAGATAGGACGAAATGGCGATGATAATGACAGTATTTAACGTTTAATGTTTTCGTTAACATCTCGAAAAGGTCACATGTGGGTTGTTTTTTTAATATCATGTAAAAATATATATGTTATAATATATTACATACTCGTAAATGCCCGTTTATTTTACCGAGTTCCCTTACTTCGTCTATATCAAATATTAAGGCGTTATACCTCCCAAAATAACTTTGACGGAGAAAGCTTTCCAAAAGGATTTAAATATAGGCATACTAAATTATTCCTTTTATGTGTAAAATTGTTGGTTGAAGATTTCCACTTCACAACGCAAATGAATATTTTTCATTTAAATATTCAGAAATTATTTCAAGCTTTTGTATTTCAATCGAAAATTCACATACAAAATAGGAAAATAACGAGAAATTTTAGCATTAAGATAACTTGAGTATATTTTAACAACGATTTCGGCTCTAACTTTGTGGAACTTCATATTATAATATTAAATCACTAAACATTCTACTTAATTAGCGGAGGTACAAAGTAATTCGTTATTCGATTTCTACGACGAATTCTTTGCCCCAGCTACTTATAAGTTCCAATCCACAGCAGCAGAAATTCTTTAATTTAGTTAAAATAGGACTAAGGATCGAGCTTTACGAAAACAAATTATTTATATTTTAATATTGCGGTATTATTAAAAAGTCAAGGAAATTTGAGACTATTTGTATATTTTGGGTAGACTGGTAAATTAAATGAGAGAATGAAGACATTAAAAAAGAACCTTTAGATTAAATCTAGGTTAAACAAACTGTTTGGACTGGTTTAGTATTTTTGAATTTGAGCTCAAGATTGTACCTAATTAAATTAACTTAGTTATCTGACATTTATTTCAAAAATTGTTTATCTGATTTTTACTCAATTAATGTACTAACTAATTTATATGAAGTATATAATTTTTTTTATTTTAAACATTTAAAATTTGTTCATATTATATATATATATATATATATATATATATATATATATATATATATATATATATATATATATATATATATATATATATATATATATATATATATATATATATATATATATATATATATACTCGTATTTTGGTACAAATGCATTCTGCTCGTTCAATTCCATTTGAAAGGTGTGCTTAAACCATTTTCAAAAAAACATCGTACAGGAATAATATAAACGATATCAACAATTAAAACTGTTTTGCATTAATTAAGTTAAAAAAATAATATAACATGTAATTGATATGCATAATATAGTACAGTATAAATATGTTTAACATACAAGGATAAATGAATGGTTGAATCAAAATAGGCACTAAGTACCAAAAAAAAACAAAAAAAAACTAAGTATGCAGTTTCATTATATATGACATATAGAACGAAACTGCATACTTAGTTTTTTTTTTGTTTTTTTTTTTGGTACTTAGTGCCTATTTTAATTCAAGCATTCAAATACACGCTATCATAACAAAAAAAACTGTTTTTTATGAGTATATTTAATGAATTGATCAATTGGTGCGAGACATGAATATTCCTTTGAACATAACGTAAACAGAAATTCTGATAGTCATTTATATCCTCAAGATTCATTACTTGTACAGTATAACTATGGTAAATAAGCTACAGAGAAAATAAATAGGAACATTTATAAAGCTCCCGTTATTAAAAGCATTTTTCATTATCCGTATCCTGTAAATATTTCACGTGAAAAATACGCATTATTAAGGGACTTATATTATAATATCAAGCACAATACAGAGTTTCTCAAAATCAACCTGAAACAGGTTTCTCCAAATAAACCCGAAAATTGGATAGTTATACGTATATTTTTAAAATCGTTTTAATCTAGATTCGTAATAATATTGTGTAAAATACTTTTTTTTTTCAAGAATAGAACTTTTTATAAAAATTATAAATATGAAATACGAATTATCTATGTTGCTTGTTATTTAGCTTGTTATTTATTTTTTCTCATGCTCATATAAATAATATAAAGCTACATTCATCGAATATCAATACAAATATGTCTAAACTTTTAACATTTTATTTACTCTAACATTTTTTTTTATTTCTGTAATAATGAAATAAAAAATTACATCTTTTGATAGTTACGAAATGTTCATAATAAGATTTCTATGTAATTTTAAAATTGCAAAATCAAAAATAAATTACGAGATCAATTCGTCACAGATCTTGCTTAGAAAAGCGGTTTTCTAAATCCACAAAACGGAGACTTTTTATCATTGTTATGTGTTTGTACTTTACAGTTCTCCTTTTCATTAAAACGATGTAAATTTTAAGTTGTGTATTTTGGGCAGTAAAAATAAAAAATACTCTATAGATCATTGTAATAAAAAAAGAATCAACATTTTTTTATCCATTACAAATTTATTCACAATCTAAACATAAATACGGAAAAAAATAAGTTGATAAGCGTTTTACTTTTAACAAAAATGTATTTATCGCTTTAACCGCTTTCAACGCTGATAAATCTCTGTTTAAAAATTCTCAATCCTCGAATTTAACGTTCACAATATTTCCAGGAGTCACAAAACGTAAATTGGCAAACTTTCCCGATAAACGTTGTCAATCCACTTTATGTAAATGTGACGGTCGCTCAAGCATACGGCTCTGTGGGGAAAATAAGATAAATGGGATCGATCTGCCAAGGTTGTACTGTATTCGCCTGAGAGTTGATTGATGAGCCCGTGAGAAAAGTAAAATGCCGTTTAAATGTTAATTTATTGTGCTATTATGGTAACGCACTTCACTAAAATACTATACGAAAGATAAATGAATGAGATCTATAATTTTTTTAACAGAAACGTTGTGGAATTGCATTCTAAATTAGGTCATTAAACGAACAGTGTTTTAAAATACTTCACTAATTATTTTATTTTGCTCTGTGTCAGGTTTTTGTTGCATCATTTCAATTCTTCAAGATAATTAATTATTTACTAAAACATTACAACAGGAAATATGTTAGTACGGATCGAAGGAAGGTTCATACTTAAATACATACCATCACACCGTGTTCTTTGCGGGGTAGGCAAAGCGAACAGTTATTCATTTTTTTTTTCAACCACGCAAACTTTAGCCTCCTACAGTCATACATCTCGTCAAACACTATATTCAATATATTGTTTAAAGTTAAGGCATTAACGTTGTGGAGGTATAAAGACATTGTAATTTATTTTATCAAACACTGTTTATTCCACTTTTTTGTAACGGTATAACCCAACCGGTTTTAAGGCTTTCACCTAATCTTCAGGGGAGCACAAACAAGACTAAATTATGTTCGAACTGGTACCGATATACACGCTTCAATGGTTGGGGACTGAGGGGTAAGGGAGGCATGGGACGATCTCGGTCAGCAGCGGAGAGATTTTTGGAATATATGTATTTACCAGATATTCGGATCGATGTACTGAGTTTGAAATTTCTAGGGCCTTTAATCTGTTCAATTTATTTCCCTTACTACTGTAAATTGGACAGATTAGAGACCCTAGAAATTTCAAAGTCAGTACATCGGTCCGAACATCTGGTAAATACATATATTCCAAAAATCTCTCCGCTGCTGACCGAGATCGTCCCATGCCTCCCTTACCCCTCAGTCCCCAACCGTTGAAGCGTGTATATCAGTGCCAGTTCAAACAGAATTTAGTCTTGTTTATGCTCCCCTGAAGATTAAGTGAAAGCCTTGAAACCGGTAGGGTTATACCGTTACAAAAAACTGGAATAAACAGTGTTTGATAAAATAAATTACAACTATATTCAATGATTCATACCTCTCACTTATCGTTTTGCTCAGCCTACTTCTTACACGCACAGTTTGCACTTCTGCTTAGTCATTATTTGATCATTCATTCTCTTCACATGTCCAATACATTCCATTCTTCATCTTACTAAAAACATTAATTTAAACATGCATTCAATTATGATGTTTTCATTCCACCTTTTTCATGCATTAACACTCTACAATTAATTATTAACCAAGTTTATGTTTCACATCTTAGGCACTTTCATCATATGTATTGTTATATTTGTTACTTTCGATATAGTGCGGTTGTTGTACATAATGTTAAGTGATCCGGTTACGGAATACCAATCATAAATACTAGTATATATGTTACCTATAAGTGAGGAACAGAAAACAGAGTATCAGTAACATATATCGGTACCAATACCGACCAAACGTTATTACGCAATACTAGTGGCCGTATATATTCAAAAAGGGTCCAATCGACATTCTAACTATTTTCAAATGTTTGAGGAAACATGAAGGTGAATTGTGTGATTTTTCAGAGGGGTTTTAAAATAAATTTAATTTATAAAGACATTTGAGACAAGCTCGACATTTTTGCGAATGAAAAATTGAGGTATGCTCATGACAAAAAAATAATAAATAAAAAAAACTGGGCTTGCGTGCTCCAAGTCAACCAACCATACACAAACACTTTACCAGTCATCAATAGAATCAATAGAAAACAAAAATATGTTAATATGGAATAGAGATTATAGGTCGTAATTTTAATTTGGCGAATTCTATGGCCTAGTTGATAATCGACCGAGGGCTTCGAGTTCGATTCCAGATGGTATCCGAAAACTATATTTGGAAAAAATGTCCAGTCTAGTAAAAACGTTCGTTTGGTAACAGCAACCGTATGTGTTTAACCCTGAGAGATCGGCGCACTGCTATAGCAGTGGAAGAAATTTGTTCTACCCTTGTATTCTAAATGAATATCCTTCATTTAGAATACAAGGGTACATATTCTTAAATATATTTATGTTGTAAAAATGTATATTTTTTGTTTTTTTGTTGTTTAAAATAAATATTTATCACGAACGTCCGAATCGTAAATATATCTCAGCACTAGATAGACAATTATATTTTTTCTCGTAGCGCTCTCAGGGTTAATATGTGCGAATACCTCTTCCCATGCGGTATCATTGCCTACCTCAATGGTTCTAAACATCAATGGGTATGAAGATAGTATTTCGATATACACACCGCTAATCCGGATATGTTCAGCGGTACCAGAACGAATGATTTTCTATTGCATTTTGAGTAGAAAAAAATATAATATTACAAAGTAAAACATACGAAACAAACGAAGTATTAAAAGAAGATATTTTAGGCGGAAGAGATTGAGGCAGTGGTTCAGATAGAAAATATATTCATTCATTCGTATGTTCCCTTAAACATATAAGAATATATCGTACGGATATGCTGAAGAGCGTGACTGGGAAGCAATATTGTCTTCAGTCCCAGTAATCGAGCATTTAGGTTAAAAACCAGTGGAGTAGGCAAGTAAGTCACATATCGCTATCATACGTGTTTTAAACAAAACACCCGCACATATCTAGTGAATGCAAATATTGTAATCAGACGAACTTTTTAATCAGACTAGAACCCTTTTCTGGATAACGACGGGAATCAAACTCTAAACCCCCGGATAGAAGACCAGTACCTTATCATCTAGTCCATGGAGGTCGTTAGCAAAATAAAAATAGTTACGACGATTGCCGATTGATGAGGAGTACAAAGAAATAGAGAATCACTTTTATTTTCGCAAAATTTCCGATTACTCAAAACAAACATCTATAAAAAAACAATGATAATTATTCAGGGATTACGCCATACGAGATACGTAGACAGACATCCACAGAGACAGTACAAGAATGACAGAATGTTGCGCAACAGCATTGCGAATTTTCCCAGGCGGCCATTAAGTATCTCACGTTTTTAGATCAGCAAATCTGGAGTGCGGTATTCGCAGCGATCAATTATTACCATGTCTCAGACAGAGGCAAAAAGCCTTTTTTACATAAAAAGTTACTGGAATTTAAAACAAAATGTTGACGATAAAAAATGTTTATATCTTTATTGTTTTATATGATAAGCCTGTGCTTATTTTACAAAGGACTGCGCACTATTATTAAAGACGTGGCAGGATCTGAAGACAGTCAATTAATTGTTAGCTTTACAGTGTTCATGTAATCATGCTTATTCAGTATCCTAAAATAAATATTGTAGTTTCGTGCACATAATATTTTAATAAAACATAATTTTCAAAGTCGCAAAGTGGCGGAAACTTAACTTGCGCTTGAATTGGGCTGAATAACATAAAATAATAACTCCAGTGATCATGAGCTACTCCCACATTTGATTATTTACATTATCAAATAATATTGATATTATCAAATAACCAACAAAGCTATCTGAAGCGTACAAAATAAGCAACTATTTATCAACCCTATTTGAGGTTGTATTATAATATGACGCTTTAGTTGTATAGAGTACAACCTAGTGGGTTTATTACCATGTAGCAATGTCTTACAATCAACCAGAAATATATAACCGAGGTCTGAAATAACAACTGATAATCATGAATTAATTGAACCTGCAATCTCCGAGTAGAAATATACACGTCGTACCAACTAGGCCGAAGAGGTCATCATTATAACACAAACTCTCCTTGATCGATCTCTCATGACTTACCAACTAGGCCGAAGAGGTCGTCATTATAACACAAACTCTCCTTGATCGATCCATCATGACTTACCAACTAGGCCACGTAAATCGTCAACTTGAAGTTGATAAGAATTCATCTTATGTGCATATAAATTTATGGTGGCGTATTTCTTCTCTATTTACTATCTTCGATATTTCACATTATGTCAATATTTCAACATCTCGCAACAGTTCCCTTATATTTGTATTATTGATACAAATACTGCACTTTAAACTAGTGTGTAAAATGATTGGCACGAAAGTCTGTCTTTTTTACCTCGTAAATAAAAGGACAATGCGCGATACTCAAAATCGATTATCATAAGTTGACACCTCATATATGTCATCAAATAAGTACTGATCTAATTTACCACTTACTTGATTCAGTCTAGAATACAAAAATACTACATACCACCTCCATTATAAATAATAAATAAATATAGGTCTATTGATAGAAAAATTGTATGTACGAATATGTACATACATCCTGAAATTACACATATATTTTATTCACTAGGAGCAACCCGTGAAATATTCCCGGAAGTAAAACAAATTCTACATTTATGAAAATATATATTCATAAATGTAACATTTGTTTATGCATATCATTTATACATCGTCCCCTTTTACACCGGTTCAAAAAATGTTAGCTAGGTATTTAAAATTCGTTCAGTATCCCCACCGAGATTCAAATTTCGAATTACTTTCGGAGAGAATCCAAGTATTCGACAGCCGTACGGGTTTTGGCCTATTTATACTATGATTTATTTAACATAACACACATGACAACGAAAGAAACAAAAGCAGGATTTCAAAGACATGCATTTTAATAATCATAAAAATAACGTATTCCTCTTCACCCACCATGTTTAGATACCGTAGGCTGGTTAACTACTAATTTCTGTTTCAAGTCAACCAGCTTCTCATGTGTCAATAAAATACTCTCATCACTGAAATTACATAAAAGAGTAATATCTAGATGTAGACGACATTTACACTTTTATAGTTCAATTCTTTTTTTTTCTAAAAAACAATAGCAAGATACCACAAACGATAAACACACTTAAATCGGTATACTATATGATGTAGAAATACTAAAAATTCTGCATTAAAACGCACCAGCCTATGGACAGTGAGAAAATATTTTCAACATCTTGAAATTTCACATGTGTATGTAGTAGACAATGGAAAAAAAACTCTTGAGAGATAAGTTATCCAACAATTTAGGCTCAATAATAAGATCTCGAACGTCTCAATCTCCGCAAATTGGACGGCAAGCTCGGCCGAGAGGACGTCAGATGTTTTTCAGCCCACACTCTTCTACACGTTAGTGAAAATACAAAAAAAGTAATAAATAGACAGTTAATACAATTATAAACTCAATTTAGATCAGTCCTCCGCCTGTCACTCTATTTCCTCCGACATAAGGTCAAAACTATGAATCGCTTTATTATAACATCGATGGATGGTGTAAAGAAGGCAACTTATTCGTTGAGTCATTCGTGAATGATAAAACAGCGCAGCTCTTGACCAACTATTAACTTGACCAGTTGTCAATTTGTGACCCAACCATCTACAACACCTCACTCGTGTCGTGGTGGACTACTGCTGTCTTTGAAAATGAACTGTCTAAAGTGAGTTACATTTATCAAAATGTTAGGTTTTGGAGAGCAAACGTTTTGGTATATTTAAGAAATTTGAAGAAAATATATCACATACGAGTTGACCTAATATTAGATACATATATGTTTTACATCGATGCATATTTATCGTTGGTTGCCGAGCCCTGGCGTAGAATTATAAAATGGCATCGATCTCATTTATTGCACTCGCAACAGGAACATTACGTTAAATTTATGTGAGACCGATCGGTTGGCGTCACAGCCTCATGCTTTTCATCCATCTCCAGCTAAAAACACATCTTTGGGAGGAGTGTTCGATACATAGCAGAAATGTTAATCTATGTGGATAATTAAATTCGTTTATTTATTTATTTGCCTTTACTTGTGCGACTAAAAAAGAAGCTTGAAGGTACTGAAAAGTAGGATCTTAAAAACGAACGATTAACAAAGGAGTTAGGAAATTTATATTATATTAGGTAAAATGCAAAAAGTAAAAATAAATAGGCGGTTAGCACAATTATAAACTCGATTTAGTTTAGTTATCAGCCTGGCACTCTATTTCCTCCGGCTCCGACATAAGGTCAAAACTACCTTATTATACATATACAAAATATAGTCCATACAAATATGAGTCTTCTTGAAAATAATTAACTTTTCATATGAATTATTCTTAGTTTTTCGATTATTTTTTTTTTAGAAATTAGGGTGCCTTGGTATATTCCCTTAGGAGGATTTTTATTTTCATTGTAAACATTTCACATTAATCTAATTATTTGAATTAACACAAGTATGCGGAAATAAAATAATTATTAAAAAAAACTATGAATAGAAACACATGTAAAATGTATCGTTAAATTTAATAAATTCCTCATCTCAATAAATGATAGTATTTGAAAAAGTTAAGGATAATCACAGATGAGTGACGAAATACTGACTTAAAATTTATAATTATTTTAATTTTTGTAATTTGTTTTATCAAACACTGTATAGTATATTCCACTTTTTGTAACAGAATAACCCTACCGGTTTCGAGGCTTTCACCTCATCATCAGGGAGCACAAACAAGTCTGAATTATGTTCGAACTGGTACCGACATACACGCTTATATCGGTAAACAATTACAATGTCTTGAAACCTCCACAATGTTAATGCCTTAACTACGAGTATAAACAATATAATTATTTTAATTTATTTTGTTTTATTTATATATGACAAGCAATCTTATAAATACATCATTTGTAAAAAAGGTCATTTCAATGTGGACACACAATTTTAATGGATCTGGATTCGTTGCCTTTAATTTTTTGTGTCCTCAGTAAACTATGATTTTGCCTGTATCTTACTGAGGATGATAATACAAGACCGAGAAAAGTATGGTTAGGCCAAGTGAATGAAACTTTGTAAGATAATATAAGGAATAAGAGAAACAGTAGGAGCTGTATGGATGTGGAGAAAGCGAAAGAAGTATGTCATGATAGGAATGTTTGGAGTCCTATCCTCTGTCTACCCCGACATAGAAATTGCGTGATGATATTTTTGTATGTATTATCATAAAAATAAATAATATAATATTAGTAGGTAATCGCGCAACATAATTAATATGAAATTTTGATAAATGTATTTATCAAAATTTAATTCTATTAATTTTTAACTTGAAGCAATAAGAGAGAGGAATCAAGTATCGTTAAACAGATATTTACTACAAACCAGGTTTTATTTATATTCTTTGACCATCTCTCAAAAAGGAATCATCACGGTAGAGTTGTTGTCTCATGGGATAGAAATATGTACATGACTGAAAATAGGATGAAAAGCTAACGAAATATAAATGATATTTTTAATTAAATGTCTATGCCTGGCTTTGCTTGTAAGCCCGTCCTTTGTTGGAAGTAAGTCTTTATAAATTATTTTTCCAGAGAAACCGTTTGGGATTACATTTTTAAAATTAAATTCTAAGTTCCAACAAAAAGAGACTACTTTTTCGAGGTGTGTTTTAAATTTAAAAAAAAAACAAGAATAATAAATATGAATTTATAACGTTCTTCTAATCAGAGAATGAGATACAAAAGAATGGGAAACTTATATGAAAATAAATAAGTAGAATTACAAATGATATATTATTTTGCTTATTTGATTCGAGTCAAGTCCACATAGCCTCATTGGTTCTCAAGTTTCGAGACAGTAAACCTATGAATAGCAATGAGGTTATGTGGATATTAAAGAGTTTCGGAATTGTGGTTGCTTATATTGGTTAAAAATAAGTCAAAGTAACAAGAAACGAATTTTCTGATCTGGTGGATACAATCGTTATGAATATCTCGAAAATGATAAAAGCCTGATTTTTGTTCAAACTGACTAAAAAAATCAATTACAATATTGTATTATACTTGTACATTATTGCTAAATTTCATTGAGTTGTGTTTATAATAATTTATTTGCAAACATTGTAAACTTGCGTGTTTATTATTATGCACCAATTATATCCAACGATCCGAAAAATTATTTAGCGAAAACCAGACTACTTTTATTGAAAAAAATCAGGTATCAACCGGATCTAGTACAAACGAACCCACGACATCCAGAATGGAAGACAGTCGTTTCACTAACTAGGACATGGAGATTAATTGTTTATATACTGAAAAGAAATAGATGACTACGCGGTGTACTATAATGTCAATAAATCATCATAAGCACAGTAATTAAATGTAAATCTTAGCCTTATTTCGAATCCTTCTCCACCAACATTGGTGTCAGTCTTAATCCAGTGCAAATATGACATTAGAAATATTTTATTTGCCGAATTGCTGTATTTATTAAAGATTCCTATTGATGGTTCATTTTTTAAAGCATGACTACTATTCAAAGAAAGCGCCTCTGCAGTTTGCATTTTTTTTCTCAAATCAGAGACGTTGGACTCAATATATAATTAAATAATTTATAATTGTGTTAAAGACGAAAATCTTTCTTAAATTCATATTACGATTTTTTACGATAATACAATTATTAGGATTTTTTCGATACTTTGGTATAATTTCCTTTATTCGTTTGAAACTCATATTTATTTTGAACTTGAGTGTACGAGTATCTCCCCACGAACAATTTTATTCCAAGCAATAATCATAGGTGTCCATCAATATATAAATCTTTGTATACTCGTATATGTTCTATTTACAAGTAATTACCAGTGGGCTTTAAAAACACTGCCATAATATAAATATCTTTCGTATCCTACGTTACGGTTACAGTATTTGTTTATTATCGATACAAAACGATAGTGCCTTGCACGGTTCAAGAGTTTTTTTAACGTTTCTTAACTGTTATAAAACGGGGCATGCATAAAAAATACGGGGCATAAATAAAATATAAATAAAAATAACAGAGTTAACTACTTACTACAGGTCAAATCCCATTATAACGAAATTACGGGACCATAAAAAATATTTTGTTGTACCGAAATTTCGTAACAATAAATATGGAAGAAAAATCCCTAATTTTTTTTTCAAATAATGATGTTATTTTGACTGTATTGATTTTTTCTTAACATCATTCATAATTGACATATTCAATGAGCAAATTCGTTAGCTATTCGTTAAATACTGCTAGTGTCATCCAAGCCAGCCATTGGTTTGGATCCTCTCAGCTTATACTGTTTTTTTTTCTTCATTAAAACAGGATTCATTCAACATATAACTTTATGTACATTCATTCGATTCAACAAAAAATATTCGGTATTCTGAAAATTTCGTTACTTCGACATTCGTTATCGACAAACAGATATTTGACCTATACTCCCCCGAGAATAAACAAATTTAACATAAATTTTCAAAATAAAATACGCGTTACATACAAAAATAACGCACCGACACATCAACTAACAGCTGAATGTCAAAATTATTAAATCTTCAGTCACGACAATTATTCATTCAACTCTAAATCAGGACGTGGCTTTTTTAGTTAAATTATTACACCGCACATGTAATTTTATTTAAAAAGTGAAAATAATGCGACATATCTTGTTTCAACTCAGAACTATCTAAATTATTACCGACAGTAGAGTAAGGGCGACATCTGTTTTTAGATTTTATATTTTTTTTACTTCCGGACATATCTGGATGTGTATCATCATAACTAGATAGTACGTATTAATTGCCTTTACTTGCATTAGGTAAAAGTAAAAATAACTCAGTGTTTGATATGCTAATTAAAATTCAACCAAGGTGGACACAAGGTACAGTCAAACCGGAAGCATACAAGACAGTGATGATATAATGAATGCATTGATACGTCGCACTTCTTGAATTAATTATATTCGTTACTTATATTATGATTTTCTTTCTATGGAGTATATATTGCCCAATAGATATAAATTGGTTTACTGAATATATTGACTATCTAAAAAAACTAGGTTTCGTTTATGAAAATATATTACGAAAATTTTAATGAAGTGATTTCATATAACGAATATATTCATATTGAATTCTGGCCGCTAGCCAGAGGTAGACTTAAAAATTGTCTCGGGTTTTTTCTTCACTGGCATTATTGGATTAATCATTCTAAACCATTACTATGTAATAATCTTAAAATATGTCCAAATATCAGAAGCAGCATAAAAAGTCCTCCTTATCTGTTTTTTCTCAAGTGCGGGGAATATCTCAAGTTATGATAATACACACCCAGATATATTCGGAAGTGAAAAGGAATGTAAAATCGACAAACAGATGTCCCCCTAATAGCACTTACTCGCATAGTCGATAATAATTTAGATAGTTCTGAATTGTACTAAGAGATGACGCATTATTTTCACTTTTTTAAATAAAATGAAGGGCGCGCTGTGGTGATTCAACTAAAAAACGTTTAGTACTACTTACAGACGTATGTCCCATATTGGTTCATTTAAACATACTGTTGCACTCTGTTCTGTTCATGTTCACTTAGCACATACTTTTGAAGTGCATGGCCATGCGGTAATGCACTGGACTACCGTGCGGAAGGTCGCCGGTTCGAGTCCTACGCTATGCTACTCCCCTTGAATGAGACATGATTTTTTTCCGCCTGTCATTCGGGATTATAAAGATTTCTATAACTATATACGAGTATATTCTTTGTATCATATATATGCATCGGTCATGGTATATTCTTTGTAAAAGAGAAGAAAAAAACATTCCGGTGTGCTCCGATCGTCTCATTTCGGTGTGCAATTGGATCCAGTACAGTGGTATGGCTAGTGAGATAGCTGGTGTGCAACGGCTCACTCACTTAATAAAAGAAACTCCACGTCACAGGTTCGCTTTCCAATTGGATTGACGTTGGATTAGCAAGGGGGTCATCGACTATGAGGCTTGGCAACAACTTTAACAACAACTATTGGACTTCAGCATTTGACGCAACAAATTACGGCGTTTCAAAACTATGGACAGACTCAATCTGCTGAAAAATTTATATATAATAGCGCGCTCATAGATAAATCCGTAAAGCAGTTTCATTAAAACATATTAAAAACCATTGAAATAACGTTTCGCTGGCGACAAAGAGAATATTCAAAAGGGAAAAAACTGTATTCACGCAAATTGTTTTATTTATCCCTATAAAATCATTCGATGCAGCTAGTGTCGTGGTTACATATTTCTTTTAATAGCAAATACTAAATAAACACTTTATATTTCAGACCATAAAAATAAAGCGAGCTCTCAGCAGTTACCATTATTTCTGAATTCAATTTCCTGGCAATAGCTATGGAAGGGAGAGAGTGCATTTGACAACGTAAAAAGGAAATTATCGAAGTAAAATAACGAATTTAATAACATTCACTTTAACGTGACGATCGCTTTGCGAAGAGAATAAATGGATAATTGTGAACAATGTGCTTTTACAGTTATCTTAAAAACCTGGCAATTTTTACAAAATAACCTTAACCGATGTTATTGTTGAAAACACACATTTTAAAAACATATATATTTCTACAATAATATCGTACATAAACAAAACTTAAGCAATATCATTTGCTAAAATTAATATTTAAAACAAAAGATTTGTGAATTCAAAGCAGTCTGGTTCCATCCTTTTGTAGTTCAATAATTGTCTTGTGTTTGTATTTTTTCAACATGATTTTAAAACTACTATATATAGTATATATATTATATATTATCATCTTTAAACATTGAGTTTTGTGGGGACGTTTTTGACTTTTGGTTATGCTTATTATATATACATGTTAATTTTTGTTTTGACGCATTTGTATTCCCCTATCACATTGATACCAAGAGTGATGCCTGGTTAGGTACAGTGCGGACTGTCCGCCTTTGGACGACCCCATACTGTGTTGGTAACTCATATAGTATTTTTTTTCATTATGGTGCGAGTGTGTACTTATTTGCATTCAAATTCAGTTATTATCATAAACTGACCTTGTAGCAATTTTTTTTATCACTGACCATCCGTTTGGCCGTTTGTCCATGGATCAAAACGTAGCAAGTATATAATTAAATGAACATATCTATTTACACATAGAATTGACAATCTCTGAAACGCGTCATGTGTAATCTGATCGAAATTCGTTTTGATCCGAAGGGAATGGTACATTTTTCAAGGTTTCAACCTTTTGACCTTTACGGCATACGCCGACATTTAGAAATGTATCAAATAAATATCATTAAACCGTGATATTTACTATAATGAGATATCAGTGGTAAAAACATAAGTTAGATTTTGGATGAATAAGAACTCTTCCATGTATTATTTAGAATACTCGTACATAAATTTATTTTTGTAGTAATTTTGAATAAACAATATATTCCTTTGCTTACACATAAGGAAATTAAAATTTGTTTGATATAATATGCGTCAGCGATCATATTTTATCCAGTATCATTTATTTATTTTCATAAATAAATGTTATGATTATGTATCAAACAATTACTTAACTTAAATTATAGTAGTAATAGTATTCCAATAAAGTTATTTAAGATTTGTATAAACGTCGAAAAAATTGGTAGAAGAGAATTGGTTCTATTGAGTAATCTGGGTGCTGGTAAAAAAAGCTTAATTGTTAAATGTAAATAACTTACCATTGTATTGCATTACTCTTCGGTTGTGTAAAGTAAAACCTGGCAGGTTCATTGCTATTTGATAATCTTTCCCAAACAACCAAATAGATGTCGAATAGATTTTACATGAAAATTTGGTAATACCTTTTTTTTAATTATATATCTAGGATTGGGCGAAACATTCTTACTAAATAATTTCCAAAAGACTTCTGCATTCAAGACATAACCATGTCATCTGTGGACTGATTACTTATGTGTGGATATTTTTATTGTATTGTATTGTATTACTATACACAGTTAAACCTGGCGGTGTATTGTCGCGTGGCAACCTCTTCCAATCAACCAGAAATATGTCAAAGAGATCTTAAGTGAAAACAAGGCTGGAATATGTATTTTTTAAATGGGTATCAACGAAAGTTGAACCTAGAACCTCCAAGCTAGAAGACAGAAGTCGTCGGATATATTCGTCGTTAAAGACGTCATGTAAAAGGGGTTTCTTTGGGAACAATTACTCATTGTGTATAATATGTTAATTTCAAATAGATACTCGGCGTTTCCGGTCAATCGCACAGCTCGTCTTCAAAAGTCACGAGTTTCGTGGCCAGGAACGACTGCGCCTAAAATGCATATCCTCAAATTATAACATACAGTGAGAAATAACTTGCGAAAAAGTAATTTTCCTATCATATCTAACAAGAACTATAAAAATCTCAACATTTTTATGACAATTTGTATCGGTCTTATTTTTTCAAAATTTAAAAATATCACGTAATTTCTCAGCATCTTTTGAAGCGGAGTAATCCAATAACAGTTTACTTTTCCCTGCCTTGAGACATCGATGACTTCACCTCCAATAGAGCACTGGTATCGACAAAGAAGATGGGCTGCCGCTCTGGTTGTGCTGGTGGGGACACAGTCCACAGTTACAGTTACACCTACAGGCAAGGTCGCTCACTTTTCGATCCTCTTCCATCGGACGACCCACTGCGCCAAAATCGAGGGCAGCGAGAGTGAATGTGGCCCAATCCAGTTTGATACTTCTTTTTGCCGTTTCGTCATCACAAACATGTTTAATGGCTTTTGGAGAAGGTATTTTAAAGATGTCTTCCGTTCTATGTTGAAGTTTATTTGTTTGCCTTTTTTATTTATGTTCCTCATTATAGCCATAGTTACATCTAAGGATCAAAATTCTAAGAATTAAGTCGTTTTTGTGGCAAAGTTAACAAGTGTTTAAGTGATATTTAGTAATTTTAGTTATCTTTCATTCTTGTTTCTTGTTTGCCGTTCACTCATTAAAAGTGTTCTTCAACATTACACAACCATAAATAAACATAACAAAAAAATTAAATTGAAAGTGAACACTTATAAATAAACATTATGGTATAATTTTCACATATAACACGAAGTAATGAAAATAAGGCAGTAAACATATGTACATAAAAAAATAATTAAATTGAGAAACAAAAATAATACAAATCAATAAAAAAACTAATATTATTTTTATACATGTTTTATCAAAGAAAATGTAATACTCGTTTATTAAAATTGTGCATTATTAAACCTGATAATATAAGTTACAAGATTGCAACCTAACAGACTAAAAGAGTCGAAATATTAATTATTAGTGAAAAAAATAAAGAATTCAGAGCGCCTTTATTATGTTATTTACAAGCATGCATTGTTATGCTTCAAAGGGAAAAAATTAAAGGTTTAAGAAATCATATTATGAATTAAAATTCATTATTTCCCTCATTTGCTGAGAAAAAAAAATACATTACCTTGAATTTGGAACTTGTCATTAATGAATATGTTCACAAAATACCCAGGTGAAGCAAGCATCGGTTATTAAAAAATATCCGAAGAATTTCGCCGATCCGTAGTGATATATATTTTTAAATGAAATTGGTATGAGAAGTATTTACAAACATTTCAGGGGCCATTACTTTTTTTTATTTGATTAGAATCGTAAAATATGAGATATGTTTTGAGAAAATCGCGCCCTTCGGAAATCATTTGTTTATGGATAAAATGTGAAAGCTAATATAAGACCAAACATTCGAGTGTGTTACAAATAAAAATTAAAAGTTTGGAAACGGAGTATTTTACGGAGTTGTGAAAACAAAAGTCAAATTAAGAAACAAAGTTACGTCGAAAATTGAACCGACAAAAATTTCATAGATTGAGAAAAGTAAGTAAACAAAAATATAGAAATAGTATTTATACAGCATTGAAAAATTACAGTAAAACAAAACTGACATCTCGATACACCTAATATTTCAAACTCACATTTTCAACACATCGTGCACAAAATCGCAAGTTAATGAATTATAGTTTTCATAATTAAACAGATAATGATCGATGTAATTGAATCTTCGCATGTGTAGAAATCCAATGGTACGTCGTTGTATTATAAATTATAATTGAGACCTTTAAAAAATCTAAATGAATAGGCATAGATGAATACATCATGAAAATAAATCGTCTACAATCAAGGACATAACGTGTCGAAGATATTAGAAATAAATCTTGTACATCTGGTTCAATTGGATACTCTCACTTGTGCGTCTGCAATAATTGATGACATACATTCGTTAAGCTAGAATCAAGGTGATGAATGCCATTTGCTTGGAATCAGGAGATGCGATATTATATAAATACATTCGTATGATGCAGTGTAATTGGAATAAGTTCCTCCTTATTCAATTTTCTTATATAAAAAAATCAATGCAATTTTGTAATATGATATCGACAAAATAACAAATTCCATCGTTACAATAAATTATAAAATACAGCTCTCTTTTAAGCTACGCTGAATTATTATTTAAATTCTTTTTTCCGAGCAATGAAACTCAATTGACACTTCTAATCGTACATAATACAGGGGAATGAGGAATATTTAAAAATTAAGTTAAAACGCATTAATCACATGCTTTGTGAATTTGATATGCACAAGATAAAATTATATGTATATTAATGTATTATAGTTTTAGGTTACATAATAATGTTGCCAAAGTACAGGGTGGTCCAAAAAGAAATGCACTTATAATTTCTCAATAATTTCTTAACGGAAAAGGGGAGGGGCGCGGGGCGGTGTCAGTGCATCGCTTGGCTTATGTAATTTTAGTCACCATGACTCATTACACGGGAGAACAGCGGGCGTTCTGTGTTCACGCGTTTTTCGAGAACAATCGATCTTTATGTAATTGTTCGACGACTTTTTCGGGTTAAATTCGAGTTACGGCGCATCAGTGAGTGTCCTAGCACTAATTTTATCAAGCAGTGGTTCGAGAGATTCGAAAGAACAGGATCGACGCAAAAAATTCGGCCACGGGGTCGCCCAAGAGTCTCACGCACCGACGAAATCATTGAGCGAGTTCTAGAATTTTTACGCACGAATCCAAGAATGTCGACGCGCAAACGTTCATCGGCTTTAGGTGTGTCTAAATTGACGTTACAGCGAATTTCGCGGCTTGAAATGAAATAGCATCCCTATAAAGTTCAACTAGTCCAAGAATTGAAACCAGCAGACTTTGAATCGAGGTTGAATTCCGCTAATGAAATGCTCGACACCTTCACTAACTTCAATAACACCCTTTTCTCGGATGAAGCCCATTTTCACCTGAACGGATTTGTCAATAAACAAAATTGTCGGTATTGGTCGGCAGAGAATCCCAGGTTGAAACATCAGAGGCCCCTCCACTCACCCCAAGTTACTGTATGGGCGGCAATTGCCAAATGGGGTATCATCGGGCCGTTTTTCTTTGAAGACAATCGTGGCCGGACAGTTATCGTTAATGCAGAACGATATACGGCTATGCTGAGGACCTACCTGGCTCCAAAACTGCAGAAATCGCAAGGCTACAACAGGAACACGTGGTTCCATCAGAATGGAGCCACGTGTCACACTTCAAACGAGAGCATTGGTGTAATGAAAGACATGTTTTCACAAAAGTTGATTTCAAGGAGAGGTAACATTACCTGGCCCCCAAGAAATCCAGATCTGACGCCAGCCGTTTTTTTTATGGGGTTACCTTAAAAATAAGGTTTACTCCGATAATCCAACATCTTTGCAGCAGTTGAAGCTGAATATTCGAGAAGAAATGGAGTCCATTTCCACGGAAACCCTTACGAAAGTTTTCCAAAACTTTCATGCCAGATTGAAAGAGTGCCGTAACCGCCAAGGACATCATTTGGACAACGTAATTTTTAAGAAGTAAAATTGCATTTCATTAGCTTTACGTTATAATTAGTAAATATGTTCCAGATGTAAAGTTTTTTTTATTTTGAACTTTCAAAAGTGCACTCCTTTTTGGACCTACCTGTATATCCGAAAAGGTGTGATGTACAAAAAGGAGCACAAGATAAATCTGGACGATTTTCAGCTTCCAAAAAGCAAAATTACAAAACGTCAAAATAAATTATACACATTGACAACAAAATGCCAAAAAGTACTAACGAATCCGACAGCATCCGAACTTATGTCTATGTTTTTTATATGTCAAGGATAGATTTAAGTTTTGATAAAGTGAAAGAAAAATGTTATTTATTGAAGTTCTCGTATGTTAAAATGATACATGGGAGTAAATTAGGTTAAAATTAGTTTATAATAATATTTTACAAAATAAACTAACAGACACTCGAGCAAGATTCTTATTTTGTCTTTTTCTGTTCACCACTCTTTATCTTATACGTCATATTTTACTGTTCATGCAGTTAGACTTGGACAATAAAATCCGTGGAAAAAACTACCAAAAAATTACACCGTTGTTGAGGTACTTCAAACAACGAATCAAAAAACATTACATCTCCCTTCAGTGACGTAGCGCATTTTTCTAGTTTTCCACCATATTTTTTCTGCCTTTCTTTCCGTCCGTTTCGATTACATTGTTTAGTTGATGTTTTTTTCTTGATTTCTTTGTTTTATTTTTATTATTGGTTTAGTATTATTATTGTATTTATAGTCAATATTTTACCTTTCTTTCAGCAGCTTTGTAAAACAATAAGTTCTAAGTTAGTTGGAGGAAATTAGTTCTTGGCAATAAGCCCTTCATATCATACACTGTTCACTGAAGATTTTTAATGCATACAATTCATCACGATATGTCCCTTGCGGGGTAGACAAAGAGAACAGATATCCAAAATGTTCTATCCAAGCATACAACTTTCGCATTTTTCACATTCATACACCTCGTTATACTCTTTTATTATTTAACTATTGCAAATTAATAAATAAAGTAGAAGGTTCCAATAAGAAGCTTATTCGAGTCAATCCAGTTTTGTAACTCATCACTTATCCAGATTGAAATAAAAGTGCTGATCAACCAACATGTTACCAATGATAATGATCACCTCATAACCCGGATTGGGTCGAAAGGGTTCTCTCCGTGACGGGCCACAAATGACCTTTAAAAACGACAGATCGCTCTATCCGCCTTCGGCATTCCCATTTTTTTTCTGTCTCTCTCTCTCTTCGCAAACCCTGAAGATATACGAGCGAAGGTGGCCGTTGGAGGAGAGAGTCTGCGGCGAGCTAGGCCAAGTCAGCCTAGGCAATTTGTTCTGCCTAACAGCCTCCCAGGAGGCCGAGGAAGAAAGTAGACTCTGACACACGAGTTTATTGCAAGCGGATGCTGTATATATGAACAGCTTATGTAGTGGTTCGAGATTCACAGGAGTGTATTGGACAATAATTAATACATTTTAGAATATAAGATAGGGAAATATTTTAATATTTTTGAAAATATAATTATGATTATTCAGTCCAATCCCGTGAAGGTAACCCCAATGTACTTAAATTTTTAAATAAAAAAAATCTGTGATAAGTGACTTTTTTGTCTGATTTATAAGTAATCAACATAAAATTTCTTTGTGATAAAAGAATTTCATCACGAAAAATATCCCATGTTACGTCTAACAAAACATTACCCGTGGTATTTTGAATATTGTATTGTAATACTCATTGCCATGTGGCATCATATCCAACTAACTAAAACAAATATTAAATAGACCTTAATTGAAAACTGACTGCAATCATTTTATAAATAAATTGGATTCCAACTGGAATCGAATCTGTAATTTACAGGATATTATTAGCGAATCAGTATAGTAATATTATGATTAAATTATATCTCCTTTGTAAAAATCTAAAAAAAAAACATTTAAAATTAACCGAACCCGCGAGAGTCAAACCAGCGACCCCCGGGAGTTGAATCCGCAACTCCGACAAAAGACATTAATAATAATTAATCGAAAAATACCATAACCATATTATGTATTTTTTTAATATAATTATAAATATTTTTCTATAGATAACAAATGGGATAAAAAAGTTAGTGTATATTGCTGGTGCATTTGTTTGTCCTTAAGGAAATGCTTTGTCAATAATCGTATCGAAAAAAAGTTTCACTGAGACACAACAATGATAATCTACGTGGCCTAGTTCATAAGCCGTTTGTTTTCCAACTCGGGGTTACGAATTTGATTCCAGTTGGTACCCAGATTTTATAAAACTGGTTCCTATCTAGTTTCACTAACGACTTGTTTAACATATTTCTGGTTGGTTTGAAGAGATCGCCACAAGGCACTTAACCCGGCAGGTTGTTTTGTATACAACTAAAGTGTAATACAAAACAATAATTTACATCAACCGTCTCACTAGATTTAGTGATTATTCTGAAACAGCTTATTTCCACCCGCTGAATATACGAGTATACAAAGGGTCTTTCAATTTGAGCGGTTTTTTTAATTCTATTTTTTTTTTAATTCTTGAATAAAACACACAATTTGCTTTAATTTAATTAAAATATTTATTGGTCATTGAAGTACGAGATGATGTATGACATTTAAACACAAAAAACAATATGCGCCAAATGTTCACCTCTTGCAGCTCCACAGATGTCCAATCTTATGTCAAAAAAAATTATGACATTTTTGCATATTTGCGGTTCTAACTTACCAATAATTTCGTCCTTCAGCTCAAGAATTGATTGGGGGTCATTCTTATAGACCTGGCTATTCACGTAACCTCAGAGAAAATTGTCCAACGGTGTCAGATCACATGATCTTGGTGGCCAATTAACATCACCGTTTCCGGAGATTACAATACATAAAATAATTCAACAATTTGAACGCTTTGTTGTATTGTATACAACCCCATTTTTATAAATGTCATATATTACACTTCTCAAATGTCACAAGACCCAGGAAAGTTGGCGACGCCATCTGTGTTTTATCCAAGAATTAAAAAAAAAACGCTCAATTTGAAAGACCCTTTATAAACATATAATGTCAAACAATTCTGATCTACAGTCACTTGTGAGCTTTGACAACTCTCAGTTCCAAAAAACCTGAAAAATGTTGGCAGAATTAATAATACTTAATACGACGAAATGTTGAAAAAAACATTAATGTGATTTTCACTGCGCAGCGGTAAAACTAATAAAATATCGTTAATTTGGAAAATATTTATTTTCTTACTCACAAGTATCTAAAGGTATAATACGAGGATGTATACATATTATATATTGCAAAATAATGATTTATAAGTTGAGTGTGAGGATGGGAAGGTAGCGGCTGCGGCATTATATTAGGTACTTCCTCGCATCTGCATATGTTTAGAAAAACATATTTGGTAAGAAAACTAGAGAAAACTTATCGAGAGAAAATAAACTACAAAGAAACCTTTTTGGATCTTCAGATACGTGATAATATAACATTCGGTTCAAGGTATAGTGTAGTATACGAGTATGTGTGTAGTTTTTATAAACCGTCATAAATTTTGATGAGACCTCCCGAAAAGGGTCATCTTCAAGTGCTTCCTAAGCTGCACACGCCACCTATATATCTATCACTAAGAGGTATATGATTCACGCCACAGGACTAGCAACGGCAAAAGTTCTATCATAATGCCCTACTCAATTAGATCAATTTGGAATAATCAATTTATTAGATGAAGAAGAAATTGACCTCACAGTTCTGCTCCTCTCCAAAAGAACATCTCTCAGACACAGATTCGAAAAATACAATGGAGACATTTCATTAAGAGACTTGAATACACGACTACGTTTGAAATCAATCCATTCACAACACTTGAGCTAGTGAATACTTTTAGAGGCGGACTAATATGATAACATTAATAAAATAAATAATAAATATGAAAAATCAGGTTGATGTTTTTTTACCAATTGTCGATAATTATCAAATTCCTATGTCAAAAATTCACATTTACTTGATAACTTGTGAGA
Source organism: Odontocerum albicorne (assembly GCA_949825065.1). Lineage (NCBI taxonomy): Eukaryota > Metazoa > Arthropoda > Insecta > Trichoptera > Odontoceridae > Odontocerum > Odontocerum albicorne. Next base: position 24,855,842 of record OX463844.1, on the reverse strand, counting down.
CCTTATCAACAGTTTGTACTTCGAGAGTCGACTCTCCATATACTACACCAATTCGAAACAATTCACAACCTATCAATTCGAAGTATGTAATTAAAATATTTAAAAACGTCTACCTTTAATTTGACTCTGATATACTATGAAGACAGATAGTTATACAACATATAGATGGAGAAGGTTTTTCAGGTGAAAATATTTCAGGTCCCAATATCTGATTTAAACATCACGACACTGATGTTGTTAAAGGACTCTGCTATGTTATTGAATAGAAACGGAAGATTCAAATCAAGATGAAAAATCAGGGTATGTTACATAGAACCCACGGTATTATTATTTAAACAGTTGTAGACAAACAGTTAGTTACTTAAGTTAAACGTGTTTTAGATCAATTAAGTGGTAACTGGATCATGCATACATATGTTCTCAAACACACGACTGTAAATATTCTAACTTAGTACAAAACGAATAATTGTTCAACGAAGTTTCATAAAGATGGCAAAATAAATATATAATTGCTAATAAAATACATCTAAAGAGAAAGATCTGAGAATGAATAAATGTTGCGAAATCCGAAGTCGTGATGATTGAAAAGTGTGAAAGGAAAATAAATGCGATATATGGGTGAGCTAGGAAAATAAATGCGATATATATATGGGTGAGCTAAGAAAATAAATACGATTTATGGGTGAGCTATGAAAATACATGCGATATATGGGTAAACTATGAAAATAAATGCGATATATGGGTGAGCTATGAATATAAATACGATATATAGGTGAGCAATGAAAAATTAGAGGAAGTGAAGGAATTATGCTATGTGGGTAGTATTTTCTGAAATGATGGAAGAGTCACGAGGGATATTGGAAGACGTGGGGTGAAAGGAAACAAAGTATATGGAGTACTAAAACATAAATACTCGAACAAAACATAATCAAAATCTACTAACATTATAGCCCATAACAGTGTTTAAGTACCAACTTTGACGTATGGTAGTGAAACGTGGACGAGGAAAAAGACGGAGCTGAAAAAATACTGGAGAAATGCATGCACTGAAAAAAAAACCGAAGGTAAAATCTATGACAGAATACAGAATGAAGTGATATGGGACGAATTTGAAATAATGGCTTGTGTAACAAGTAAGATGGAGACCACTCTGAGACGGTTTGGGCATGTGAATCGAATAAACGAAGACTAACAAAACAAATATACAAATCAAATGTGAAGGAAACACATGGTAGAAATCAAAGAAAGTTTGGACCAAGTTAATGATATCTAAAAAAAATAAATTTAAAATGTCAGAGATATCGTTGTACGAGTCTGTCTGTATGTATGTAGAAGATGCGAAAAAAATATGTTGGAATAAGAAAGTCTGGCGCGATATCATATCTGTCTATCCTGACAAGGAAATGGCGTGGTGGTATTTATGTTCGAATGTTTTGAAAAATATCTTTTTCAATCAACAGGAAACCGTTGAGCCAAAAACTTATCGCAAATTTGAAAATGAAAATGGGTTACATGTAGGGCAACAAAATTACATTTGAAGTGGTAATTAATTTAATTCAGAAGGGGCTCGAGTAACCGATCTGATAAAATTGGTGTGGTAGAAGTTAGAAAGACCCTACCCAACATACGAGTAAATTGACTTGATCTGGTGCAAATTGAAATTAAAACCACGACATAATCTCTATAGCCAAACCTTGCGGGTTAATCGCTAATTTAAAAGTTTATAATACGAGACATTTTAATATACTTTCCAACATCACATAATAAAAAACGAAATTATTTCCGAATAATATCTAAGACGAGTTTTTTGTTTTTCCTACAGCAAAGGGGATTGAACGAGACACTTATGGGTAATATTTTCTCAGATAATGGGAGAGTTAAGAAAAATTCGAACAGCGTGTAGGGATAGGAAACAGGCACTATAACACATACAATCGAATTGGACAATATATGCTTAGAAGATAATTCACAACAGTATTTTGGTGTCAACTTTGATATACTCGTATGGGAGTAAAATGTAAACGTGAGAAAAGAATGATAGGAGACGAAAAAGTGACGTAGAAATGCGTGCACTATATGACAGAATACAGAATAAAGTTATAAAGGATGAATGTGAACTTAAAGCTGATGTATTGAGTATGATGAAGAAGAGCACTGTGATATGTTTCGGGTATATGGAAGGAATGAATGAAGACTAACAAAATAAAAATATAATGTAAATTTGAGTAAGAGGCGTGTAATAAGAAGACCAAGGGAAGTACGGTTGGATAAAGTAAATGATATCTTGGAAGAACACGTTTAATGGGTGTTGAAGAGGCTAAGAATAAGAAAGATTTGCGCTATCCTCTGTGACTCCTCCAGCACGGGCATGGCGTGATGGTATATATGTACCTTACGATGAACTGTTTAAGAATTAGACCAAATTGATTTACCAAAACGATATTTTTTGTCTGTTTTACGTTCATAAAACAGTTTATTCATAATGTTGATCACCATTTTTCATATCACTTTAACAGATGCACCCACATTAACGAACTCCGTATTGTATTTTCTATAAAATGCTTGTCTTCTAATCCGAGAGTTACGGGTTTCATTCCTGAAGTACCAAATTGTTTTTTATATTTGTTTACACTTAAGTCTTGTTTAACACCTCATTGGTTGGTTGGAAATTGCTATATATCAATAAACCAGTCAGGTTGTACTATATACAACGAAAGTGTAATACAATAATACATTAAAAAAATATCTTGTTACTGAGTAATTGAAAGTTTCGCTCCTAGCGGAGTAAAAAATCCTATAAAACCAGTTCCGAAAGTTTAATGCAGCATGACAAATATTTCATTTCATAAAGTTTCCACACTCCTGGTTTTGTAGAAGACGTTAGGTCCATAAATCAAAAGATTTCTCCCGCTAGGCGCGCTGGGCAAGTCACGCGTTTCGTATCTGTTGGGGCAGGTCCGAGTTAAATGCAATTTAATGACTAGACGAGTACATAGAACAGCGAACAATTATAGTCAAGTTGGGAGATTTAGTAATGTGCACTATTGTTTCACACGCCTTGCTTTGCCTCGAGTATGTGGGCTTCTGTACCGGTTATTTTGACATGAACTTGCAAGGTTAGTAAGTTTCCATTTTAAACTACAACATTCAAAGATTAACTCGGTTGTAGAATTATGAACATCGATATTAATATATAATATATCAAGCCGTCTCCCTGTCGGGGTAGCCAGAAATGAGAGAATACCAAACATTTATATCACCACACATCTTTCACCTTTTCCACAGCCGTACACTTTCTCGTACAATTTCTACGATTTATCTGACTTTTAACATTTCCTTCTTTCAAAATATAATTAACTTGATTCAAATAAACCTTATTTAACCACACCTTCCACTAAGATTTGATCTGTATATTTCCTTTGTTAGTTTTTCTTCAAATTATTTTTTTCATGCCAAATCATTTCAGTGTTTTCTTCATCTTATTTAACACATCAGCCTAAAGTTCACCTTTATCTCTAATCACTCCATTCTATATCCAGTCATACATGAGCACACTATGCATTCTTCTCAGTGCACGTATTTACATACATGAGCACACTATGCATTCTTCTCAGTGCACGTATTTACATACATGAGCACACTATGCATTCTTCTCAGTGAACGTATTTCCACCGAATTTATTCGGCTCCCTCCAGTCTATTCCACGTCCACGTTTCATTTCCATGCATCAAAGTTGATACTTAAATATTGTTGTGACCTATAATCTCAGTAAGTCTTGATGCTGCGCGGTTCGAGTATGTATTGTATTGTATGTTTTAGAGCCCCTCTGAATTTCTTTCCTATCGCTACACGTTTTTGTTACCTCTCGTAACTCTGAGGAACATCATCTGAGGTAATGCTAATAGGGTACATTCATTAATAACTGTAACGGTAAATTAACATTACAGAGTAAAATATAAACGACATTGCAATTTTTTTACCTTATAAATACATAATTGTTATTTCTCGTATATTTAGGACGCGTTGATTGAACGGATATTTTAATTTTATTTAAGGCAACGAAATTTTTACTCTAAACTCCATCGTTATTCATAAATAGTAAATTAATAAAAGAAATGGAAATACATTTCAAAGCGATATTTTTTTTCTACAGTAAAATTGTTTCGGTTTATTGGTTCGATGTCTGTACAGTACAAAATGTACAAAACTACAAAATACGGGGCAAAATTGACATACAAGTCTCACGTAAACTATGTTTACAGTTACAATCTGATACACTAATACCTACATAACTGAGAATGCACAAATTTTAAAATCCCTTTGAAAATTCTTAATTTTCAATAATATGCATGAAACATACAATACATAATTATTATAAAAAAAGTTTTAGTCGAACCTACATACCTTTTTTTTGAAAAGTCATCTTGAGGGTTAATCAAGTTAATAAAAATAATATGACAGTTTTTTTATTTATAATTGACAAAACTTAAAGATTTTCGTTTAAAATGCAGATGTGTATGACAATTATATTTAATAGCGTAAGACAAAACATTTTTTGCAAAATTAAAAACAAGCGTGATGATGTGATAAGCAGCCCCTCGTTATCGAGTATGATTTTTAGCCATCCTATGAATGATGCATGACGGTATTAGTTTATCGTGTACAAACTGTTACATTTCAGCAAGCACATAGTTTAATTGATCAATTTCGAAGTCTTGAAAGCTATGAATTTTCCACGACTATTATATCCAGGTTTAATCAACTGCATAATTTCGTAGGGAAGTTTAACCAGTGGCATTTTATGTTGCTTGGTAACGATTAATAAATTTATAAGTAGCTATGATATATTTAAAAAATCCGATAAATTATGTTCAGAGGAAGCGAATCCGACAGGAATGTAACTTAGGGCGGCCGCTTGCTTAGCGCAAATGTTTACTATTAAACAATGGCCACTAATACAAACGTACGTTCATTGCAAAGGTTCGAATCGAATGGAATGAAAAATGCAACAATAATGAAAAATGGAACAACAATGAAAATTATATTTGATGTAACAGTTGTCTTATACTAAAAACTATTGAAGTTAATTCATTTCATCATAATTTGTCTTTTACTTTACATTACTTGTATACGGCCTGCATTTTTTGTCAGTTTTATTTTCAATTTTCAAAACATTACAATACGCTTTCCAACCGATTTTTATTTATGAAAATAACCTTGTTAAAATCAATTTCACAAATTAATCTTTCTATTGACACACACGATGCACCTTGGAATCGTAGCATTTGAGATGCGATGATTCCAATAAAGACTATGCCTGGTACATTTACATCACCTCAGATATTTAAACACTGTTGTAATGTCGGCTTTAGCTTAAGTACTTTTAACACTTGTATTTGATACACTCAAACCAACCATGTATTCAACTCTTGCAGTAATTCCCCCGATAGTGCGTATGCAAATATTGCAGGAAGAAGTATATTAGTACAATGAAAATATTAAATATTTATTTTAACATATTTAAGGCAAATTCGTTTAATATTTTTTTCCTATCCGCTTGGATACATATCCTCTAACGCGACTTCAAATCGGTAGCTTATAAATTTTGTAAATTTATTATTTCTTTTGCTTGAAATGTCCTTATTTTTGTTTATTTTACCACGGAAAAAGTGAATGAAATCAGTCTACAAGAAGTACGAATGGCTGTAAAAACATCGAAAAAGGAAAAGCGTTCGATTGTGATAAAGTGAGCACAGAACTATTATAGTATAATTGTGTATGTGGGTGAACGAATAATCGAGCGGCTAAGAAAGTTTTTCAAACAATTTTGGGAATCTGACCATACACCGAAAGACTGGAATAGTGTAGTGATAGTTCCGTTATATAAAAGTAAAGGTGCAAGAATGGAGTGTGGAAGTTATACAGCAATTAGTTTCCTGACTAATAAAAAATCTGTACGGAATAATTCTGATAGAAACAAAAAGAAGAAAGACTCAGGATGTTTTTTTAATTGGAAAAAGGTGCGTAGATCTTATTTTCTCTTTGCGTATGCTTGTGGATAAATATATAGTAAAAAAATAAAAAGGCATATTGTGTATTCACGAACTTGGAAAAAATATTTGACCGCGTGACAAGGAGCATGCTATAGAAAATATTGAATAAATATGGTGTTGAATATAAATAAGTGGCATTGCGTCATTATACAGCGAAAATAGAGTAAACGGTGTATTGACTGAGAAGATAAATATCTTAAAACGGTATAACACGGATGTGTTATATCACTCTAGATGTCTAATATTTGCACAGATTCATGTATAAAGTAACGACAGAGGTCAATGGATGGTATGGAAATGTCAAATGAAAATGACTGTTAATTGATGTATGCTGATTACATGGTGGAGTTGGCGGAGAACGAAGGTGAAATAAAGAGATAAGTAAATTGTATGAATGATATGAAGATAAAGATCTGAGAACAAATGTTGCAAAATTCAAAGTCATTGTCATAGAAAAATGAAAAAAAAATTAAGAATATAGTTTAAAACAAACCTTGTTGCCCATCTAGCATGACATCGAAAATTTTCAAACTTACCTGAAATAAAAAAAATAAATAAATCAATACATGGGTGAAAAATGCGATATATGGGTGAGTAATGAAAGATAAGGCAGTATTTTCTTAGATAATACAAGAGAAACGAGGGATATTGAACGGCGTGTAGTGATAGGAAACGAAATAAATGCAATACTAAAATATATATATATATATATATATATATATATATATATATATATATATATATATATATATATATATATATATATATATATATATATATATATATATATATATATATATATATATATATATATATATATATATATATATATATATATATATATATATATATATATATATATATATATATATATATATATATATATATATATATATATATATATATATATATATATATATATATATATATATATATATATATATATATATATATTTATATATGTGTACGTGTAAAAAAGAAAGATTTTCTCTCCCAAACGTACTTCCAATATAACCAGGAAATGTTTTAGTACGCCACTAACTTCCTAGTGATACTTAAACATCGTTCGTCATTTCGATTTGAACATTCGTTTGTAATTTCGATCAAAGTAATAACTTTGAAGTCCAAAAGGATACGAATTTAATTAAAAAAATACTAAAGTCTATGTATATGAAATTATATTTTTCTAACATTTGTAAATAAGTTTCTATTTAGAGTCGAAGATAATTCCATTATGAATTAGATAATTTATATTATAGATACAATCTAAATGTTAACACATTCTAAGAAAAGTTAAATTTTCTTACTTAATCTAATCCCATCTGGTGTTTAAAAAAATGGATGGCTTCACATAATTTATATAAACCACAAAAAGGCATAAAAAATGTGGACAAATATAGTTCCTGTTGCAAACATTAACATTTAGAAGCTCATTATATTATAATTGATAGTGGTCTGATGTTAGAATCGACAAAAATATTTCATATGACATCAGATAGGTGTAATACGTTATATTTTTTAGAAAAGACTGCTTTAAACCGGTTAATGGTCCGTAAGAGATATGAAATGAAAAAAAGATTTATGATATCATGACTATAAATCAATTCCCAATTAATGAAACTGACGAAAACATTCGAGATCGAGATAAAACAAATCAAGAGGTAGACATGGGAGGACGTGTGACAGGTCGAGTTCAAATAAACATGTTTGAAATTATTTGAAATAACCTGTTCACGCTACTTTCATGAAATGACACTACCTCAAGAAAAATAAATGGTAGTCGGAATTTTGTGTTTAATAACCTTTATTATGGATGAATTACATATTTAATAGATCTTCAATATGGATGAATTACATATTTAACATGGCATATATGAAGAGAAAGATCTGAGAATGATATTGCAAAATTTAAATTCATAATGATAGGAAAGTGTAAAGGGACAATAAATGCGATATATGGGTCAGCAATGAAAGCTTAGAGCAAGTAAAGGATTTCTGCGATTAAGGTATTATTTTCTCAGATGATGGAAGAGTAACGAGGGATATTGAACGGCGTGTAGCGATAGGAAACAAAGTAAATGAAGCACTAAAACATATATATACTCGAACAGGAGATTAGTCCTTAATAGGCTTGTCTGCCGATCTGGAGGTTGCGGGTTGCGGGCTGGAACCCAGATTTTTTTAAATGGAATTGCAGTCTGATTTCCACTTAGGGCCCTTTCACCATGGCAATAAGCTCGCTAGGTTAAGAAAATATAAAAAATATTGATGTACGGGTGTGAAAGTGAACGTTGTAAAATACTGAAATGAACTGTCGAAATGCTATAGAAATACGTATACTAAGAAATGTGATGAGGGATAAATAAGAAGTTCAGGCTGATGTATGATATTAAGTAAGATGAAATAGATCACCCTTAGAAGGTTTGGACATGTAAAACGAAAAATGAAGAAACATTAACAAAACAAATATACAGTGGAAATGTGGGTATAAAAAGAAGATCAAGAAAATTATGATTAGATCAAGAGAATGATATTTTGAATGAAGGAAATACAAAAAGTTAGAGAAATCGTAGGAGCTATATAAGAAGGTGTTTATCATAGATGTAGAATCACATAGATGTAGAATCACCATAGATGTAGAATCACCAACATAGAAGAGGTGAAGTGATGGAATAGTGAAATCCTCTGTTCTCTCTTCCCTGACATATAAACAGCGTGATGACATGTATGTGTTTAATAAACAGAACTTTATCTTGTTAGATAAAAAATCATGCAAATTGAACTCATCCCTTAATTGAACTATTTTAGACGGTTTGGACAAAACGAAAGAATAAGTTCTGAAAGACTTACAAAAAATATATGTCGATAATGAATGGCATAAGTGGAATGGTAGTGATAGGAGCCATATAAACGCGATAGTAAGAAATGATTGAATAAAAGATAACTATTTGTTAAAGATGGATGTTATCAGAAAAATTAATACAATGAAATGGATTAGTCTCACTGAGAGAAGGAATTGCGAAAGAAATACAAAACATATATGTATACGAGTATTTGATATGAATCAAGCGACAAAAGAAGCTAAGGTAGGAATGGAAGAATATAGTAAGAGAAATTTTAACTAAGAGAAAGGTCCTCATCATCATTGACGGGCCTCGCAGTCGAGGATCCCCTCGCCACTCCAACGTCAGTCCTGAACCGCTCTCCCACGTCGATCATGTGATCTTCTGTGAGAGAACAGTCCGATCCTGGACGCGCACTCGCTCCCGCAAATGCCACAGACATATGGACCCTGCTGAGCCACCTGGCCATGTAGACGCATGTTCGCAGCACGCAGACTGTTTCTCATACGGAAAGGGAAAGGTAAGAAGTATGAGAAACAAGAGAATATGTATAATGAGATGTATGAGTGTTGATAAGGCAATGACTTTTTGTGAAGATAGGAAGGCGTGAAGCTCGGTCCTCTTTGCCTTCCTCAAAAGAGATATGTTGTGACGGTTTGCATATTTTTATGTATTTTAAGAGCACGTTATAATAATATACTTTTACATGTGCAATCAACCAATAAAATTGAAGCTGTCATAATCGTCATCGTTGCTGGGCCTCGTAGTCGATGATCTCCTCGTCATTCCAACGTCAATACAATTGAAAAGCGAAGTTGTGCTGTGGAGATTTCGTTTATTTCTTCTTCTTAAGTGAGTGAGCTGTTGCACCCCAGCAAAGTCACCGGGCACACCGGTGTACCTACTGGATCCGATGGCACACCTGAAGTGAGACGATCGGAGCACATCGGCATGTTTTTTTGTCTTTTTTTTAAAGAATATATATCATCAAAGTCATAGGTATCCTTATACCCCCGAACACTAGGCGGTAATAATGCATGTGCCATCAAAGTCATAGGTATCCTTATACCCCCGAACACTAGGCGGTAATAATGCATGTGCCATCAAAGTCATAGGTATCCTTATACCCCCGGTACTAGGCGGTAATAATGCATGTGTCATCAAAGTCATAGGTATCCTTATACCCACGAACACTAGGCGGTAATAATGCATGTGCCATTCGAAAGGAGTAGTACAGCGCGGGGTTCGAACCGGCAACGTTTATATTGTTGAGAGTATCTTGTATATTAAAGAAAAAAACAAATACAACAATAAAAAATATTATAGTGTCCAACAGATGAATGTATGGGAATGAAGTGTGGGTGTAAAAAATTAATGAATGGAGACCAGTCAATGCTGTAGAAATTCGTGAGAAGAATAGGTATGTCGATGAATGACATCTGTTAATAAGAAATGTAATTATCAAAGATAATGTGACACGTTGAGGTGATTTGGACATGTTAAACGGTTAAGTGATGAAATACTGTCTAAACAAATTCATAATGCAAGAATAAGTGGGAGTCGTGAAAGAGGCGAGGGAAGTATATCAGAATAGGAAAGTTTGGCGCTCTATCCTATCTGCCTACTACAATAGGGAAATGGCTTGATGGTATGTATGTACAGTTGAAAATAACTTGACTAATGATTGCCTTTATATGACAAAATACTTAAATTATTTACATTAGTTCCATCTTCCTTCTCCTTTCCCAATCTTTGCTGACATTTGCAAATATTTTGTCACATTTGTTTTTTAATACCTTAAATATACTTGAGTTTTCGTATTTCTAATTGAAAATTACGTTTTTAACTTTCATCCAGCAATTAGCAATAATCTGCATAACTCTTGTTTGGTTGGTTGGAAGAGATTATCGTTTGGCAATTAGCTCGCCATTTGTATATTTTAGAATAATGTGTCTAAATAAATAAGTTTACAGTGGTTTTTGCAGATTTATTTGATCTGACGAAAATTTTAAACTTTCCACAAATATCATAATTAGATTTTACATACGAATATGTTTACAGAAATCCCATAAAGTCAAGTCAACAATATAATAATAAAAAAAATATATATAATTTATATCGTCCAACAGATTTCTCTCCAAAATAATAATGTTATTTATTGGCTCCGCTTTGTCAACATAGCAGGATATCGGTCCAAAGGATAAGCCGTTATATCATCCACATTGTGTTGGCTCTCCAAACGATGAGAGGTCTTACGGCATTCTGATGAATTATTCATGGCGCATGTCATATATGATTTCCTCGGTTTATTTATTGGGCACTGATACTTGTGACATGGTTCGGCCCAGGTAAAAATAGAAACCACTTCAAATGACGATAATGCGCCATTAAGCAATATTATAGTGAACTCGTAGATATTTACAAAGTAGGAACATAAATTTACATCAATTAAAAATTAGCTAAATATCATTCACGTAAATAATTCAAAACGCATCATAACAACCACTTAAAAATGATGTCCAACAATTCATCACACACTTCACATTCGCATGTGCCTATGTGGAGACCTCACAGAGCTCCTCACTTTTACCCCAATCAAAGAGCCACTCCGCTACATATATTTTATTTAAAATTTGAAGTTTTGACTTTGATTCCCGACGGTGACCACAAAAAAGCGTTTCGCTGTAATTCATTTCTGGCCTTTAAACACTGTTCAAGCTGTTAATGACGGAAAAAATATTGCGCCAAATATCTCGCAACAAACATTGTTCAACCTAGTTTCAGTTCGATCCCTACCACCCAAGCTATTATGGAGGACAAATTAAGTCCCCATCCAGCGCCGTCTATACTAGAAGATCGAAATATCCTTTATTTAAAAAAAACGCAACGTTACGTAGTGACGAAGAAGGACCAACCCAAAGGGACTCTTCAGGTGGCGGCCCGCCTGAGCCTGAAAAAGATAGTAGCGACGAGGGACTTAAGATCCAACGTCACGGAAGAAGGAAATTGTTCGACTCAATGCAGGATGAAAAATAAAATTTAAAAGTTGGGTGACTATTTCAACAAAACTTCCAGTGACTTTTATATTTGACGGAGGTTCTGCCTTCTGATTATACAAGTCTAATTATCCAATTATCAAAAGTCTTGAAATGTTTTATCATTGAAAATAAAATTATGCCTAGCGAGTGTGTTGCACATATTAAATATTCAATTAATGTTTTATTCTTAAGGGTATCGATTAGTAAGTCTAGTGTTTTAATGGTTACCGAAAGTCTAATGGATATCCAATATTGACATCCATTATCCATTATTGACATCTGACTATCCATCTGAAAAAGAACTAACTTTTGGAATTGTCAATCAAGATAAACTGTTAACTTAAAACTCGTTGGGTATATGAGATATTTTGTGATGAAATCGAAGCAGTGTTCTTAAATTTAAAACGTTTAAACACAAATTCTAGTGTTCATGCCGAAACATTAAAATAAATTAATATTGAAGAAGCAAAAAGGTATGCTGGAATAATTAGTTTAAAGAGGCCAATCAGAAGAACGTGCGGGAAAATAAATAAAATGAAATTGATTATAATACTAAAGAAAATATATTTAAAGCGTAATTATAGATTGTAGCAATATGCATGATTCAAATGTAAATTTTAACCTGGCCCAAAGTGAGGTAAGTCCAGATTAACCCGCTCCAACGTTCAGGTTTCGCCACTGCTCTGGTCGGTGACGAAACCTTTAATGATAACGAAGAATCTCTTCCTACAATTTAAAGATCGCAATGATAGAACACGGTATTTCGTTAAGTATTGGTTAGATGGATTGGCACACAAAGTATTCAGAGGCATCACGAGGGGACATCAAAATTATGGCATTATTAGAATTTATCCAAAATAAGCTGACATACAAAAAGAGGATAAGCTTTTGAATTTAAAAAAATTTCAATACGGTTTTATAGAAAACTTTGAAAGCTATTAGTCTAATATTCATTCAATTATATCTAATATTCGGTGTGTCCTATTTAGTATGCCACGACGAAAGTTAGATATAAGTGAGGACTTCCAAAATCTTGTACATACGAGTAATTATTTTCGTACACAAATGCTTCTCCAATTTGAAGTCTTGATATATTTTTAAATGTTGTTGTAGGTTTGCATTTTTATATATGTTTTAAAGTTTAGAAGATTACTGGAAAAAAATTCAATTCATTTTCTGTATAATTTGTGTTGGATTCCGATTTTTAAAGCCTTGTCGAGTATTTATGGTTGGTTGAAAGAAATTTCCACACGAAAATAAGCTCGCCAGATTGTACTGGATACAACAGAAAAAATAAAACATGTCAATAAAAACTATTTTTAATGTCAAATCAATACGATAAATTTCATCAAAACTCTTTATAAAAAAACACTAAGAATGCTCATATACACGTTTATATATGACGATACATAATATTATATTGTATATATAACGAATTAAATACAAAGAACATCGAAAATTAGGGGGGAAAGTGACAAAATAGCACAAATCATTATTGCACAACCGAATTGAGTTATTATCAGCCTGACTTGTTAAGTGAACGGGAAACTTTTACCAGATTCGGGTTATTGTTTTGTTTGCATGTGCAATGCAACAATGCTGCTGATATTCTCGCCCGAAATGCTGTCCACTTCTTGGTTATATTGCAAATCTACATTTGCAATCTTGATTACCACGTTTTCTTACTTTGTTCCATTAATTGTTGCTTTGAAACATTCTTTATTATTATGTCTACATTTCGAAAACGATTTGAATTATTATTGTCTCGTATGGTACTCAGCACTTCATAACTGCACTGGTGCGTCTCAACATATCTAATCTAGTGTTGCCGACATGTTGAATAACGTGGCTGAAAGACAACATTATTTTTGCCCCCAATAATCGAGTCTTTATGTTTAAGTACCACTGGAGTAGGCTTGAAATTCGTCATCGTACGTGTTGACATTACTTTAGCAGAAAACATTCAATTAAAAAGCCGAACACACAAGAGTATTGTTACCAAACGAACAATGTTACCAGCCTGCGACTTTTTTTACTGTTCAAGAGACACGAGGACGTGCTACCCTGGACCGAAATTAGTGAAGGCGAATTTTGGATGAGAGTATGATCCACACAAGATCGGAAGTAAGCAAATATGAAAATATCAAGCACCTTCAATAAGTCGCAGGTGATTAAAAAGCAGAAAAAAAAATTTAAGATCGGTACATTCAAAATTTCCTCAAAGTATTTATATTTTTTGTCTTCATAAATGATATCAATTTCCATACCGATTTCAAGACAAACAAAACTTATGATTTTACGAGTAGTATTGTGAATAGTAAAGTGTATGAGTGGTATTATGGGTTATAAAGTAGTATAATGAATAGTAAAGTAGTCTTGTGAGAAATAAAGTAGTATGGGTGGTATTGGGAATATGAAGGTGGTATAGTGGATGAAGTAGTGTGGGTGTTATAGTGAATTGTAAAGTAGTATGGGTGGTATGGAAAGTAAAGCAATTGAGTGATAATGTGGATAGTAAAGTAATGTGGGTGACATAGTGGAAAGTAAAGTAGTATGAGTGGTATTGTGGATAGTAAAGAAGTAAGTGTAATTGTGGATAGTAAATAAAACAAAAAGCTAAACCTTTTTAAAAATAACGCAAAGTCTGAAAAATATGGAAGATACGTAACAGCTTTTAATATACTATAAAAGCTATTAACAGTTTTGTATAAGTATAATATATAAATATATAAATACGAAGTAGTATAATATATAAATACGAAAATAAATCAAAATCATTTAAAAATGAGAATTCAAAAATGACCTTTCTTCCTTGCTGTATCTTATTGACCTCTTTTCTTATCAAAACCCCCTTCTTACATTCCAATTTTACCTCGGCTCCAGTCCAATTCGTTAAATGTATTATGCAACGCCTCCACGTCGAACAACTCGAAGGAATTAATGCCATAAAAGTAACGGCTTTTCGAAATGAGTAACTGAAACACTTAACCCATTTCTTCTACTCGGAAGATATGTTTTACCTTCCATTTGAGTGACCTCTGTGAGTTAAATAATTCGAAGTAAGTCACAGTAACGTGAACCATTACAGACATATCTAGTCAATACATCACAGTAAGAGGGCAAAACCGAATTGGGTAAAATTTATGTTTATGAAGATGAAAGATCTACGAAAGAACTTGATGAATTATTTTTCCTACACGTACTTTTTTATTTGAACTCAGTCAACACGTGACGTGACTTCGTTAAAACATGAAATCTTACTTTAAAAAGCTCTAAACAGTTTAAAAAACTGTAAGTAGCAATAAGACAATACAGATCTTTTAATGAAATATAGTCAAAAATCTACGTAGACCGAAAACAGAACGATTTAGTACTCGTTGCTAAAATTTTACACCAATTATGTGCTTTATTTTGTTGCAATTTTCTTACTCATTAATACAAAAAATCTCTACCATCATTCTCATCCGTAAAAATGTTATAGCTGATTTAGAAAAAAAAACAAAACAAGTTCAGGGTCAAAGACACCCCATTATGTTAACATTTATGGTCAAAAATGTTGAAATTTAAATCTGGAACTAGTTTCATGAAGAGAGTGCATAAACTGGAGATTCATCCGGGTAAGAAAGAAAAACACATCTAACGACTGGAAAGCCCTGAATAGACTCAGAGTAGGAGTGATGAAATGCAAAGTGAACAGGCAAAGATAGAGTTTCTTGAACAAAAGTAAACTGAACATCGGGACTACATGCTCGGCGCAAGACCTGATGGATGCGAATGATAGGGCGATCTCTGTTACTCCCTGCTGGAACCACGTGGCATACTAAACAATTGATAATCCAGACATGGAAATTAACAAATTATCATCACGCCATCTTCCTATTGAGGAGGCAGATAAAATGACAAGATATTCCATAAATTATATCTTAGGATACAACTTTCGCCTTTGCTACATACATATACCTTTAAATTCATGAAAAATATATTATTTTTTCGTTATCGCCTGTTCACGTGCGGTAATATTGTATTTCCAACACGTACGATACCAAACTCTGAGTTACTCGTACTTGCGTACTCCAGTTAGACTCTTAATCCGAAGGCTCAATTGCTGGGGAAGACAACATTTCCTTCCGACCACATTCTTCAACATGTCCCCGCTTTATAAATGCGGATGTTGAAGGGTACCATAGAAATGAATGAATAATGAAAAAATATCAATAATTGAATTTTATTACACTTTCGTTACAGTACAACCTGACAAGTTTATTGCCATATGGCAATTCTTTCCAACTAACCAGAATGGTGTTGAACAATTCTTAAGTGAAAACCAAATTGGAACATTTTTATAAATACTGAGTACCAACGGAAATTCATTCAATTTTAAAAATATTTTACTACCCTTAACTGCATATTATGTTTGTTCTTGTATGAGTTGTAACTAAACTCTTTCTTTCTTATTTGTTCTGTTTATTTTGTGTATGTGACGATATCGCAAAAACGGAAATTTCATAATGTAATATTGAAGCCCCAACTTTCATCTTCCAAAATCTGGACATCATATCAAGAAACTATCTAGACATCATATCGCTCTATAAATATTCAAAAGTCTAAAAAATTGTTAAATTTGACTGTTACATTCGATTAAAAATATTTCTCAAATAATATTCTTAAACCAAACGGGCCGCGAATTCTAGATTGACAAGCCAAGATCTGATTTTTTACGTAATGCTACTTGAAAAAAACGCTTTGTGGACGTTCTTCGCGGAGGCTAATGAAAGTGCTGAAAAAAGGCTTCCGTTGCAAAAAGCGGTTTATCGCCATTTATGCAACCAATTTGTTACATCTCCACGTCGGCAAGAGTACCCTCCTAATGGCAGAGCTGACCCAAGTACCGGAATGAAAGTAATTCCCCCAACCAACAGGGCGTGTGTATAGATTACGGATTAGCCTGAGTGTGATAATTACCGGGCATTTTGCAAAATGAGAAATCGATCAAAATCGATTGAGAGAACAAGATAAATCCGATTAAGCTTGTAAGAAGTCTATCATTAGAAATATAGTTGGATAAGATAATTTGAATAGAGTGAGATGTCGATTTCGAACGTAAGATAATCGATCCATTTGATAAATGTGATTATATTGAAGATTAATTAATAAACTTTGAAAGAGGGAATTCGATGTTTATCACGCTCTCGAGGATCTTTTAGCAAATAAACATTTATTTAAATTAACAGGAAAAATTTACTAATACATGTATTTTAAATATTTCTTGCTTTACATTTTGGAACTTTGTAAATTCCATTTACACTATCAATAGTCTACCATCAACAATCTAAGTGAAATTTACAAAATAAATGTCATCATTAGTTTGTTTCAATACTTAATTTTATTAAAATGTTCACATGCACGTACCGTACTCGTAAGATGAAGACGAGCACTCAGGTGGGTTGAACATTCAATAAAGAATGAAAGAAAGACCAACATAACGAATATACAGCACTATGTATCATAAGTGGAGAGCATGGTAGAGAAAACCCTAGGAAAGTAAGGTTAGATTAAATTAATATTTTGAAATAAGGAAATTTATAACCTTGGAGAAACTTTACGTTTGTTCACGTATTTTTGTTTGTTTGGTGGTATGTATTTATGATCACGTATTTTTTGCAAAAAAAAATAAGGTTTTATAACAACCGTTTCAGTAGGTTCAATGCCTGTTCCTAAATAGCTTAGTTACATCCGCAGAATTTATTTAAAAAAATATCACCTACAGGCTGTCCCAAAAACATAAATGCACATTTTCTTGGTTATAAATTCAGTATTTAATAAGGTATATCTAAAATGAAAACTTCAAATCAAACATGACATACGTAGTTTTTTTATGTCAGAGCAAGTGCTCAAATTAATGGCCGTTCTGGTCCATGTATTGCTGATAACGTGGAATCGCAAACATCACGAATCATTTGCCGGTTTTAGGCCATAAACATTATCATTGATAAGTCCTATAAAAAAGTTCATATGCGTAAGGTCTGGATAGCGCGGGGGGTATTCAATACTAAATATACGAGTATGTCCAATCTATCTATTGGTTAAATTTTCATAAATTTAGACTTTCATATCACGATGGTAGTGAAGTGTACCATCTTGCGGGAAATAAAAGTCCTCCTCATTCCTAATCTCACGAATGCATGGTATGAATAATTCCTACAGCAAGTTCAAGTAAATGGCAGTTGTTAAAGTGTGTACACATTTTGTTGGGGCAATCAAACAATAGCTGCAGCCGCTCGTGAGATTTGACAATTTTCAATATGCAAATGCAGATAAAAACATGTTGGCATAATTTACTACGAATACCCAAAAGGTGAGCATAAGTTACATAGAAACATACCATCACGTCATTTCCCTGCCGTGGTAGGCAGAAAGGACAGAGTGCCAGACTTTCCTATCTCGACACACATTCTTCCATAAACATACATATTCTCATACAACTACAATTTATATGTATTTTAACGTTTCCTTCTTTCAGAATATCGTTCACTTGATCCAACCATCATACCTTGGTCTTCCTCTCGCACGCTTTCTACTTGTATTTACACTATATATTTCTTATGTAAGCCTATTTTCTTTCACTCGTTTCACATGCCCAAACTATCTCAGCGTGCTCTTAGTCATCTTACTCAACACATCAGCCTTAAGTTCACATTCCTAATCACTTCATTGCATATTCTGTCATAGATTGTCACCCCGTGTATTATTCTCAATGCTCGCATTTCTACACAATTAATCAGTCATTTCCCACATCCCCGTTTCCATCCTATACATGGAAATTGGCTCTCAAATACCATTATGAACTGGCAGATTTTATACTATTCAGTTAGTAGGGTTTTTTTATACTATTAATATATTTTTTTAAAGAATAGATATGAGCGAAGTCATAGGTATCCTTATACCCCCGAATACTAGACGGAAAAAAACCTGTGTCATTCGAGGAGAGTAGCACAGCGTGGGGTTTGAACTGGCGACCTTCCACACGGAAGTCCAGTGCGTTACCGCGCGGCCATGAACCCCAGTATATTTTTTTAAATGTTTTTTAGATGTTCAGTATAAGTCCTTTTGTTTTTTAGATGTTCAGTATAAGTCCATATAGATTACTATCATTTAATTTTTTCTGTCATTCTTAGTGAATGACAAAGTATATTATTATTATTAAATATTCATCGATATTGAACTTGACAAAGCTCAAAATTATTAAGATAAAGAGAAATCATGAGAACGAAAATAAAATAACAACAATATCGATTGTTGTGTTAATCGGTTGATAATGAAATTAGTGTTATACGTAATGCATGAGAAGTGCGCTTGACATGTGCGAGTGTTATGACCTTTTCAGATGCCGAGTAGAATAGTCAACACATCCGATAACCGACCACGAATTTCGTGCCTACTCTAGTGATTCTAAGCCTGAACACTCGATTATTGGTGTCGAAATCAATTTTGTCTCCCAGCCACGCTATTTAATGTGCCCGAATCCGAATTTCGACTAATTCATTTCAATAATTGGGTTTTACATGCAAAAAGAATCCATTCATATGTGTGCAAAAATATCTATCCCGTTTAAGTTTTTTTTATAATTAAATTACATTAAAAAAATATATTCCATAAAAGTCAATTATCTCGGAACGGATAAAATGTAAGCTGGGTACTTTTTGTACAATTGCGTCAAATAGATTTTTGAAACCTTAACAAATTAAATTGTAAGTAGCCTATTGTGTTCAACAATACATCGGCAAGCAATGTCGAAAACTAGAATTGAAATACACTTTTTTACATTAATTGATAATACTACAATTGACAGGTATATTGAAAATGACAATTATAAAGCCGTATTACAATAGATCCTGTAATTATTACAGTTTAGAAAGTCCTAAATTTAATGCAACAAATACGAGTATTCGACTTGGTTTACCAAGCACACTTTACTATGTGGCGGCGACGACCAATGACGACTTTCGTCGCCTGTTTCCAGCCTGGAAGTTTCGATTCGCGATGGTACGTCATTTAAAAAAAGGATGTATGGTACATCTAATTTTTACTACAGGATTCGTTAGCATATTTGTAGTTGGTTGTTAGAGGTTGCCATGTTACAAAACTCTGCCTAATTGTAATGTTTACAATCAAACAGTAATAAAACAAATAACGACGTCCGTAGCCTAGTCAGTTAGAAGTTTGATTGTGTTGAAGTGCACTATAAGAATGAAAAAAAAACATACTAATAATACTTGTATAATTAGTAATCTTCATGACAATACGAGTATAACCATTTTGTTGTATTACAATCCCATCGTACAAAGTACAACCTGACCAATATCTTACAAGTAATCAGAGACATTTTAGGCATAATGTAATGTAAAAACCAGCACCCTTTTACGTTTCACCTCGAATCGAATTCCAATCTCACGGGTTCGAAGACACGCGTTCTACAAAAGAAGTCCTCGAATGTTGTCGATTTATTATTTTTTTAAAGGAAGAAGTGTTCTTTTTTCCTACTACCATAAGAAATGAGGCGTGATGATATTTATAGATAATTTTCAATCAACACTGTACAAAAGAGCTTAAAACCTCTGTTTAAATATTTTCATTAACCAACCACTGCTGGATAATGGTTCACTTTTAGACTTGGAACCGTCACCTGGATCATATCGCATGTTTTATCTCATCCACATATCGGTTTGACAATCTCTAGTTCGTAATGCACTAGTCATCACTTCAGTTCTAAGTACAAATTTTCTTCCGATCAAAATAGTTCGGACGTGGTCACATACACTATTACCGAGCATCCTCTTCTCTATTACCCTTTTTCTTAAGTGAACTTTATTCAAACAAAACGTTTTGGCACCATATCATGTCAAAATATCCATGATATAAGCGTTTTGGGGAAAAAAATATTGGAAAGAAAGAAAATGAAACGTGGTTATGACTTTTTTTAATAACAAAAAAACTTATTTGATAATTGAAATATTAATTCTTATAAATAGATTCCTCATTCCTCAAAAATTTTTCATTAAAAAATTTGGATGTGTTCATTTAAAATAAAACTCAATATTAAAAAGTTTCATATAACTTCATATTAATTAAACATATTTTTGTCGTTTAATGTAGCAAACTCAATCATATCAGATTAAGTTAATCGCCAAATACATATATTTATATATATATATATATATATATATATATATATATATATATATATATATATATATATATATATATATATATATATATATATATATATATATATATATATATATATATATATAAATATATATATATATATATATATATATATATATATATATATATATATATATATATATATATATATATATATTTGTTAAATACCACAAACCCGTCAATAATGATGTAAGGTAATTAAAAACTGAAATATTTACTATGAATTTTATTTAAATTCACTTTAAAAGTCATTTAACATTTATTCCAAGGAATTCCAGTTTACGTTTAAACGCCACTTTCTTATACTTCAGATATAATTTAATCATCTAAAAAATTATTATCTTACATATTTTAAATAGAAAATGCCTCTGAAATGTATATCGCTGATCCAATAAAAATAGAATTACTCTAAGCTCTCGCGTGCCAAATGACTACGGCACCGTGAAGATGCAATAACCACTGATTGGTTTTATCTTCATTTTCGTTTATCATAAAAAATAAATCAACGATTAATCGAGTATTTCAGAGAATTAATTAGCACGAAAGATCAAAACTTCAATTACAGCATGCATTCACATGAAATATTCATGATTCATTTAAAGTGTAAATTTTGAGAAGTTTGGAAGCGAGAACAAGAAATTCAGTTACCCTAGTTTATTACATTTTCCGCAACCAAATTGATGAGGCGCTTTTTTCCACTTAGGGGGTTCAGATGCACCAAAAACTACAAACAAGAATCCTTATAATTATCTCTCCGCATGCGGATTATTACGAAAAGATACGACGATAAACAGTCAAGAAAAAAATATATAGAGCATTTGTCGTTGCTATTCGTATGGGGAGGAATAGTTTGCATCTAAGTGTATGGGTAACGTGTGAAGCTTCAGGAAGCACTTGAAGGCAAATATTTTTGGAATATACTCGTATCATCAAAATGTATATCTGGTTGATCAGTCTAGTTTTCACTTTAGGCCTCTTTAACATATTTCTGGTTGGTTGGAAAAGATTGCTACATGGCACTTAGTCAACCAGGTTGTACTGTATACCACGAAAGTATAATACCATACATTGACCTTTGGAGATCTTTAACACATGGGTCTAGATAACATTTGAACACCCAGGAAGACATTACATATCTTTTCTTCACCGCTTTGTATTACTATGTATTATAATTTCTCATATATAAGTTATAAATTGAACTTGACGAAATTGTACTGATCTGACATATAATGAGGCAAAAGTTGGAATAGAAAAAAATACAATTTGTGGTATTTTTATGGCCATCCATCGCTTAATGGAACGAATATTGGTTTAATCGGAATGCAATCGTTCTTTTCCTATCCCAGAAGAACCGGTTATTAAACTTCAGCAAATGCTGTTGCGCCATCACCTAACGGAACTAGTGCAATAAATTAGAATAATTTGAGAATATTTCAAACGCCAACTTAAACAGTGTTTTCAGACAAATGTATACAAACAAGAACCAAATAATCAACATCGACCCAATAAAGTAAACACCGGCTAATAATACTAAAATGCTGTGTTTAAAGACAATACTATTTGGAATATACAGTGTATGTTTACAGTGTACGAATATTTCTGATTATTTAAAAAATAGTGGAAATGTTATTAGTTAGAAGATCATTAGAACTTCAATTTGGAATGGAGTTATTTCAGGTCATTAAACGGTACCAAAAAAAGTAAAACACTCTTGCTGATGTTTATCTCTCTATTTCTTTTCGTTATTCTTTGTATTATTATATCGTATTACACTTTTGTTATACATTACAATCTAGCAGCGGGTTAATTGATATATAGTTAACTATTTCAAACAACCAGAAAGATGTTCAAGACATAATTGGTATAAAAAAGGTTCTAAGTATAAACTAGACTGTTTTTTTTTAAATAAGAAGGTTTCAACAGCGATTGAACCTGTAACCCCCGGATCGGAAAACAGGCGTTTAACAAACTAAGCCACGGACTTCATTCTTTCTATCTTGGAAAACATTTATCTTAATATTTTACGCAAAATCGTGCTAATTTTAACTAATTTCTTACATTGAAAGCATGAACACATATTGTAAAAAAAATGTCGACCTCTAAGGCTTTGTTGTTAATACTATTAATCTTCCACCCGGGGCTTTCAGATTAAATTCTCGGTGGTACTCGTAACTAATTAAAAAGAAACTATACCAATTTGATAAAATAGTCGTCTGGTAACAATACTCGAAGGTGTTAGATGCAAGTGTTGTATAACCACGCACTGTAATATTTCCAACACGTGCGAAAACGAACTGTGAGCTACTTGCTTACTCCAGTGGTTCTCGACCCGAAGGCTCAATTACTGGGACCGAAGACAATAGCGTCTCTCGGGAACACTTTTCAACATGTTAGCATCATCGATTCGGATATGTAAAGGGGCGCCACGCGAATGAATAAAAAAAAGTTAAAATATTAGAGACTTAAGTGCACTTGACACAAATATATAATACATTAAGTCCAAATAATAATTGGATAAACAAAGATCAAAACTGTCGCATACGTAGATAAAATCCAACAAAAACATTAATATGTTAAACTTCACTAAATTCTACAGTTTATTATAAATATTTGAATTGCAGAAAATATTATGGTGTACCCTGAATCGTCTTAGGTATGTAGACAATTCAGTGCATACATCTCTTACATATGTGATGTTTCGTTCATTGTCCACGGTGTTCATGTAAAATGGTCCAGACTGTCGATCATATCAAAAAAGTCTTCAATATATAATATTAATATCAGAGAAGACTGGAGCAGATCCATCAGGCTACTCCTGAGGCCGTATCATGGATAACCTGAACATCCGGATGTAAGAGAGAAACCATACGAGAAAAGACGAATGTGGGAAATCAGGATCGAAGACGGTATATACCATAGTTAACAACACCGTGTCAATGATTTCAAAAGAAACCTGCACAGTTTTTTAGATCAGAACCCAACAAATTTGTGATAGTTTGTTGGACAAAACGCCACAAGTAATATGTGCAGATGTAACAAAAAAATATAGTGAAATAAAGATACCAATTTCTACAATAATCAATATTTACAAAGCTTCGGAACACTTCAATTCTAATACGTTCAAGAAAGAACACACATCAATCCAATAACGCGAGCACCTCCCATAACCCAAAATCGATATGGCCAAGCAATAAATTACCTCGGACCAGATCTTGAAATTCGAGCTCACACAACAAACCACTCGGACAATCCGCACGATACAAGACCACTCTTGTTTTTTGCGACGAAAGTGAAAATATATTTTATTACACGGCTTATTACCATTTTATTGGTAATTTATTCAGGTTTTGATTTTTTACAAGAGATAGTTTATTACGCGTCCATAATTATGTTTTGGAATCAAACAGCCAACGCGCTTTCTCTCAGTACAAGTGCTGGCGCCGCTGCCGTGGATGCTGAACACTTTTTGAACATCTCTCATATAAGGTGTTTAAAAAATAAGGTCACGCATGGTCCAACATCATAGTCATTAGTGTACTACAAATGCATTTCGTTTAGCTAAAAAGAATTCCTCAAAAAAATAACGGATTCAAATTTAGCAGAAGTAACATATTGTATCGCACTTTAATTGTACGAGTATACAATACAAACTAGCAGGTTATTTGTCATGTGGCAATCTTTTTCAACAAACCAGTAATGTAGCCTAGTTGGTAAGATGCCTATCTCCCAACCCAGGGATGCGGGTTCAAATCCCGTTGGAACCCAGTTTCAAAAAATGGTTTCCAGTCTGGTTTTCACTTAAGGCCTTTTTAACATCTGTCTTGTTGATTGGAAGAGATTGCCACATGATGACAAACCCACCAAATTGTATTGTATACAACGAAAGTATAATGCAATGAAGTTTTAAATACAACGAAAGTATAATACAATTAAGTTTTAAATAAGTCTCAGTGAAAACCAAACAGTAATCCGTTTTTTTTATACAGGTACCAATGGAAATCACACCCGTGAGCCCCGTGTTGGAAGACAGGCGTCTTACCATATATGTCACATCTTATAAAATATGTCACAACTAGGTCAAGGAAGTATTGAATAATTTAGCAAATCTTTGATCATCTGACTTAAAACTGCAATTTGAATGTTTATTGTTATAAGCGACAACCAAACCGTATGAATGCTAGATTTAGAACCTGAATCGTCAACATGACGTCCAAATTCGGACTTCTTGCGAAATTGCATTTTTTTATAAATTTATTCATTGAAATATCCAAACATTTACAGTTTTACGCATTTTAATGAAAATACGAACCGAGGAGTACAGTTCAATGAAAAAACTAAAACTGTGTAATTTTGTGGATACATAGAACCACATCACTAAGCAAACAAGGTATGTGACATCTTCTTAATTTGTCGAAGGCACGAAATAACGAGTATTTCCGCCCAGAATTCTGCCTCTTGAGCAGCACTAAGCGTTCCACGAATTTAATATTATTCGGTGCAAAACATCGGACTATTCGGGCACTGCAGCAAGAATCATCGGACTATTCGGGCACTGCAGCAAGAATCATCGGACTATTCGGGCACTGCAGCAAGAATCATCGAACTATTCGGGCACTGCAGCAAGAATCACATGGACTGCTCCTCGCCGCAGATACAGGCTCGATTCAACATGCAACATTCCCTATTTCAACTACTTCGTCACAACCGCCATCAACTGCAGGTGGTTGTGATGAAGTAGTCTCATTGCTTAATCGTCAATTTCGTATATAATTCCTAAATACTAAAAAAACTATGCTGAAAAAAGGTCAAGTTATTGCCGTATACACAATTCCAAATTATTTAACTTTATTGTTAAATTTTTTCGATCAATAATCAATATTATAACTACGTTGAAAGTTCAGATTTTTGTCTACTTAATATGCACCTATAAACCAAAATAAACTTAACAGCTACTTGAATCAGAAAGCATGCATTTGAATTTTTGCAAGATTATTTGCTTATTACCGTGTTTTGTTATTTATTCAATCTAGCCCAGTAATTGTTATACGAGTATATAACAATCTAGCCCACTAATTTCCAGGTGGCAATCTCTTCCAACCAACAAGACACAAATAAAGGAAACTACATGGTCGCAAAAAGTATCGTTAATTTATACAAAATTCATAAACAATAGAAATTACAATAGAAAAATTAGATATCAATCAAGGGAAATAGTAAGGGATGCTGGAAAGGAAAGATTCATTAATATTATCTAACAAGTTATTTTTCTTTCTCTTAATACAGCCTTTTAGATGTTATACGTAGTTGATACTCAATTTAATGTAATTCATTTTAGGTTATTCAAAACTAGTCGTCTTTTGTAAATGGCTTAATAAGCTTATCACTTAAATCGAAGGGAAAAGTCCATTATTAATTTGTTTAAGATTCAATACTACAAGTTTGAACTCATTGCCATTTATTTTTTCAGCAATAATTACCATCAGTTTGACAAAGTCATCATATGGCAAAACACTCGTCAAATTAAATAATTAAACTATAAACAGATGTCGTTTTTGTTTTGAAATTACATCCCATGATTTATTTTAATTTGCTACTCCAAAACCATGAAAGGCCTGCTACTACAATAGTATTATTTTAACTCCAACGTTTTGCGATAAGAGTTATAGTTTTAACTGCTCGTAGAATTTTTCAAAAATATTCTTAAAATTGACGTTCAGAATCGAGAAGATAATTGCAGTGAACAAAAATAAAAATAATCAATATAAGGCTATTCGCTTCAATGTTAAATTCACTGTAGCCATGTCCTAATTGCACTGGACTACACACACCAAAGACAAGTATATTTGCATGTAGGCTCTAAAGATACGGTCACGACCCAGCAAGCCTGTTACAGATAACAGTACTATTCGCGTCACACTTTCCAAACGGAATAGCAAGCAATCGATATTCTAATCAGGCAAAGGCCATGCTGTCCGCAGGCGAGGGATGGGGTGTATAAACTAATGGGAAATCGAATTGAAAGACAACATAAAAAAAGCTAACGACTGATGTTTAAAGCCTCGTTAGAGGCTAAATCATTAACAATTCACATTCGTCAAACAAATTATTCAATGTTTTGGGACATTTTTGTTATAAATTTAAGGGTTAACAGTAATGTTGATAATGATTAATTGACTTTAGTTTGAAAAGTCCATAAAAGTCGTATATTTATATAATATTATAGGTAACAATGTGAGTAATTTTAAGGAGAACTAAACAATTACGTATGCTCACTATTCTTTAAAACCTTAAAAAGCATTATTTAATTCAAAATATTCCTCGTTCCTAGCAGTTGCGGTCCTCATTCCTAATTTCCTTGAGATGTATCTTTTTCTGATTTTTGTTTCTTTCACTTAAACATTATTTCCATTTTCTAAGTTAGCCACGATAGTGAATACCGATAACAATAAGTGAAACAATGACTGATTAGTTGGAAAAATATTTAAAGCAATAAATTCACCAAATGAACGAGTATGTACGAGTACATGAAAGTGTTTAATTAAATAAATAATCACACCTTATTTCCAGTATTGGAACTAAAAATATGTTTATTTGAATATTATGATCATTACAGTTGGCCACTGTTTAGTTGTTTTAAATGCAGATTTTTTTTCTAATGTAGCTAACATGAAACTATAATTCAAACTATAAAATGTGTAATATGATTAGTCTACAAAAGTATTGTATTTAAATGTTCGAACTCGCAGAGTCAAGTAAAAGTTCAAAATCTCTCAAGTTTTGGTTAAGAACCCATTATATGAAAATGACCCATCCATTTTAAGTCTGACCTATCATCAAATTCCAAGAGCTTTCCAGGCAATATATTGAAACAATACGAGTTAAACTAAATCCTCACCTTTAGATGCTCAGAACAAGAGCACAATACTCTTATAATCCGCCTCCTAAGAATTTTATGAGTTATGTGCAACTGTCTACGCAAGAACGTTCCGTCATAATATAATAAGAAAGTTAACAGACTACTTCGGCAGACAGCAATAATTTCCTATCCGTACAATCCAGTTAAAGCCTACAAGAAAATAATACAACATCACGACTGGGTGGTGATACAAGAATGTGTGATTTGTGTGCAGGTTTTGTATTCTATAGCCCAAGGTGAAAGAAAACTCAAACAACAAAAATATTGCACTTTCTAACTGTTCCTACTTTCTAGCCCTTATGGATCACGATCTGTGCTATGAAAAAATCCAAAGTTAAAAACTGATATTGGTAACCTCCCGTGATTCTTGAAAACTGATACTGGTAACCTCCCGTGATTCTTGAAAACTCCATGTGAAAACATCGCGGTCTCCGTTTTCAGGGACATGTTAAGAATACCATCATTAGCTGAAAGGTTATTATCAAAACCTTCAAGACAGAATTATTATTTTTTCATTCTTATGGTATGCTTCAATACATCCGATTTTTTTATTCGGACATTGAAGACAGTAGCCGGGAGACAACATTGTTTTGGGCCCACTCATTAAACCTTGGGCTTAAAACTACTTGAATAGTTACATAGCTCGCGGTTCGTCATCACACGTATTGGAAATATTACCCCACTCGTAAAGAAGTTACAATACGTATACGCACTCATCCACTCACTTAACTTTTTTCGGAACCCTCAGGTGGAATCTTATAAACTAGGGCACGTAACTCGTCAAGATAGAAGCCATAAGACATTCTCTCATTCATTAGTTAGGAGTTGTCAATTTTTTTAACACAATAATTTGAGAAGATAGAAGCCATAAAGCATTCTGAAATCAATACACGTAAAAAAAAAAACAATTTGACAACTACACCAAAAATCTGTTTGTCGTTCGATATTTGTACAATTTTTATTTTTATTGCATAGCGACATAATTTAAATATGTAAATCAACTGAAACAAAATATAATGTCAAATCAAACACATCCGAACGTTTACTTCATTGCTACAATTAGTCGAATGTTACATTTTTAATCACTGGAACGAGTTCTAATAAGTGATGCATTTCTCGTAACGTCATCCATGCGAGCAATTAGAATACTCCAATACATTGTCTTTAAGATATTCAGTTTTGCTTTAATTTCTAGCAAACTTTCCAAATTCTAAGGTGTTTTCAAATTGATTTTAATACATGAAAAGTTTCTTTAAACGTGTTTAATTTTATTT
The DNA here is from genome assembly GCA_949825065.1 of Odontocerum albicorne. NCBI lineage: Eukaryota > Metazoa > Arthropoda > Insecta > Trichoptera > Odontoceridae > Odontocerum > Odontocerum albicorne. Next base: position 24,826,493 of record OX463844.1, on the reverse strand, counting down.
TTACAATTAAATTTATATATATATATATATATATATTGATAAACTTAAATTTAATCCATTCATAATCAATATTTAATGTATACATATTAAGTAATTATATTAAGTAATTATAGAACTACCAAAGCGTTTCATTTTGATTTTCCTAAAAAACGGAGTTTTATGGATTGAAAATCACACAGCATCAATAAATACGATATTGTTTATTTTTTTACGCTTTTTCACAATATGATTTTTATGTGAAAATATTTAATTCTGTTTTGGAGTTATCAATGCCAAACTACCAAGATTGTTGATCAGATCCAAAAAGAGGTGTTGATGAATTTTGAACGTATTCAGGGTATAACGGGCGAGGGAATCTGCAACTGTTACATGTATAATAAAATACGGAAAAGAAGATGAAATTAGTCTCCCAGGTTTTAATTTGAGATCTTAGACTCAATATTTGTCAAATGGAGCTCCTGAGGTTTTAATTATGTTGGTAATTTAGAAAATATGGTTGAAATACAACATTTTAAAATATTTTAATTAAGGTAACACAAAGATTTTATTTGAGTAGATTTTGAGATAATCGTAACCAGTGTTACGACATAGCACTGTGTAAATGAATGGGTGTTTTATTTTATTATCAAAGTTTGTATTTTTTCCAGCAATAAATAAAATTGTAATTTATTTTTATCAAACATTGGTTATTCCACTTAGTGGAATAAACAGTGTTTGATAAAAATAAATTACAATGTCTTTAAACCTCCACAACGTTAATGCCTTAACTATAAACAACATAATAAATAAAATCTCGAGTTTTATTGTAGATATACAAAACCTCAAATCCCTAAGAAAAACTGCAAAAAGAGTTTAACAAAAAACCCATAATGTGGAAGAAAATCCACATTTTGGTAATACTCGTATATGTGGTAGCAAACAACTGAATAAGTGAAGGCCTTCGTTTTGATACGGTTTTGTGGCGATGATAACATTTTTTATGTATTGGATAAAAAAAAAGAACTGTTCCACAATAATTAAAAGTAAAACGTGTAACTCAGTAGCGATACGGTGAGCGTAGAAAGTAAATGAAAACAAAAAAATAATATAATAATAAATTACTTAGAATGATACATAAACGTGCATCGACTATTAAATATCAAATAAAAGGAAATCAAACAAATTGATCCACTTAATGAAAGCTTCATTCCATTATGTTATCTTGACTCACGATCAAAAAGCGGTTTTTCAACGTTTTACTTGAGGTAAGGTGATAAAGTCAAAAGCTTTTTTTAATATGACTTTTTAACAGCTGTTACTTTTAATAAATGACGACCTCCTTAGCCTAGTTGGTAAGATGCTTCACTTCCACCAGGAAGTTTGGTTTCTATTCCCAATAGAATCTAAAAATGAAAGGTCCCTGTATGTGTAATAATGCATCAATAACCGTAAATGGGATTATTAAACCCTTTCCGTTTATATTTTCAACACATATGACGAGCCGCAAGTTACGTGCAAACTCCAAAAGTTTTAAACTCGAAGGTTCGTTAGAGTTCTAGTCTATGCTCTTTACTATATTCGCATAATCATGGGGATATAAAAAGTAGAATACTATATGAATTCATGATAATTTATATTGAATCTGAGTGATGCTGAAGAGCTTTCAAATTTAAAAATCATCGAAATATACATATATTGTTGCTATTATATAACTTCCTTAACCGTTCCGTTGCCCCTGCATATTTTACCGAAAATATTCAACATCTCTCCTATCATGGACTCGCGCTGCATTCAAGCAGATGTTGCCTCGTACGTCTAGTTTTTCAGATTTATCTAAAAAATTATTATACCTCTCTTCAACGACATACATTTTCTTTCTCTATCTATCATTACTTTTTTATTTCCCTGTCAGGGTAGGCAGAGAGGACAGAGCGCCAGAATTTCCTATCTCGACATACATTCTTAGTCTCTTCTACGTCCATACACCTTCTCTTATAATTTTAACGATTTCTCCGTGAAAATTTCTTCCAACAAACCAGCAAAATTTGCAAAAACAGACTGCAGTCTTTTTAATAATAAATTGAATTCCAATGGCAATCCAGCGTAACAAGTCTTACCAACTGGGTGAGGGAGGTCGTCTCTTTGTGTATATTTGTAGTTAATGTTTTTAAATCCGAATTATAAAACCATAGCATTATTCTTTGACTAAGATTAATATAAATATCCATTATTTAAATCCTCTTATTTGATAAGAAAATTCAAAAACAAGAAAGCAGTAGTAATTTAAATGCAAATCGCGTTTTGAATAAACAAAATTAGACCGTTATTTATCATAGACGTAACCAAAATTCTGAAAACTTCCACAAGAATCCGTAAGGAGTGTTTGCTTCGAACTTTTATTGTTTTTAAACGTACACCCGAGAATATTTGATTACTTGAAAATAAAAATAAAGTTTTTGTTGCCGCTCCATTTCCGGTAGTATTCGAAACATGCACGATGACGAACTGTGAGTAACGTACCTATTCTAATAGTTCTAAATCCGACGGCCCGATTAATAAAGCCGAGGTCAATGTTGTCACCCGGCCACGCTCTTCAACATATCCGCATTACCAAATCAGATTTGTTGAAAAGTACCATAAAATGGATGAAGGTTTAAAACACGCAAAATAATCGTCAGAGTTGAACTCTTGTATGTGGTGTTACTTGTACATTTATTTATTTAAAACCGTCAAATGTCATTTTCGGTACTAAAAATTATCAAAAAAATTAAACTGCAACACTGAAATGTAAGCAGCGGTACACAATAGAAAAAAATAATATAAGAAGAACGCTATAGTATTATAATATGTAACCCTAGTTACAAAGCTAACTAATTTAATTCAATCCGGCAAGAACAACTTCATCTCTTTTCACTTGTAACAAGTTAGTCGTATAAAATCCATACAATGGTCATACTGATTGCCATGTCATGAGTATGTTTATTCATTTTCCTAAAATTACACTTTTTTAACCTTCTTGTATGAATTATCAACCTATTTTCAGAAAAAAAGTAGAAATTAATTTCTTGACATTTCAATATATTATTATGTAATTGATTATTTATAATATATTTTATGCCTATCCGAAAGAGATAGACGAAGACTAGAGGCTTTTGAGATGTGGTCCTATAGAAGACTATTAGGAATTTCCTGGAGAGACCGCATCACAAATGAAGAGGTTCTCCAACGAATCGAAGGAGGAAGGCACCTGCTCAGGATCCTGTCCGAAAGGCGTGCAAGATGGATCGGTCATATAATACGACAAGAGGGCCTCTTGCATGCCATAATGGAGGGTATGACCGAGGGGACAAACTCTAGGGGACGCCCACGTCGAGAGTACCTGGAGGACCTGTTGGTGGACGTGCGCTGCTCAACATATACAGACTTAAAAAGAGCCGCACAGGACAGGGGGGAATGGAGGAGAAGAGTTCAAATTGCTGCAAACCAGTCTTAGGACTGCAACCACGGAAGGAAGTGACAATATGGAGACAATACAATATGAATCTCCAAGGGCATCGTTCGGGAGACACGTTAGGTAATTATTCATTCAAAGGAGAAGAAAGAGGGAGAAAAGGAAGGAGAGAAAGGAAGAGAGAGAGGAAGAGAGAAAGAGAGTCAGAGGGAGAGATATGAGGAAAGAGAGAGGGGGCAAGAGGGAGAGAGAAAGAGATACGTGGACTGGCTTTCGAAAAATCAATGTTTTGAATGAAGTACTGCTCTACCTGTATACGAGTAGATCAGTTATTGATTGAAGATTTTTTTCTCCGTCTGTTACTACTATGACGACACAAGATTTTTAATGAATTCAGAATTCTCAGTACGGGTCGCGCGTGCCCGTTGACTTCTGCACCGCAGGAATTCCGTTAATATATTATTGTCCTCGATTGCCCACCAATTCTAATTCAGCGTGAAGAGTTTCTACACATCTGTCTTCTCGAAGCACATACCACATCCTTTTGTTGGATTAAATAATCAGCTCTTATTAGCATGATGTGCTCCGTGAAAAAAATAATAATGACTTCCTGCATAAGGTAGAAAGGCTTTTGCCGACGACTTAATGTGTATATTTATTATTTTATCTATATTTGATTTCTACAGTGACCATCGTCAGCATTACAACCCATAATGGGTATTGACTATTTGTGAGATTTTAGCACATATCTATCAAAAGCATTTCTCCTCCAATTGGTTGTACCTGACACGCGCCTTTAATTATCATTTAACTATCTCCTACGTAAACAATAACCGAAAGTAAATATTTGTAATAATAAATAAATAACCTAAAACATCTACTAAATCTAAAGAAGTCGCTAATGGTCGTCGTTATGGTTTAAATTTTTGCATTTAATAATATTTTAGAACTGTAACTGCAACCAAATAAAACAAAGAAAATATATACTCCTATTATTTCGTATCAGTAAGAATTTCAAAAGAAATAAAGAAAGTAAGAAATCAGTAAGAATTTCAAAAGCAAATTAGTTTTTATGTCGTGTTAGGTATTATTAAAAGTGAAAAAAAAAACAATTTCGTCCTGAATTTAACTCTCCATGCTGAGAGTATATGTGATAGTTTGGGTAAATTCACATCCTGACAGTCAATATCGGGTCTGGCTAACTTAACGATTGAAGGACCTTCAGATGGACCAGTTCTTGAGACAGTACCTCAGTAGGTTAATGTCTATCTATTAGGTGCCAGGCGGCCTATAAAAAAAACATTGAAACTTAATAAATCCAACAAGGAAAAATGTTAAATTATTGAATATTTTCAAAAAAGGTAATGCATGAATTTAGCAGAAAACAGTTTTCATATATTGTACTTTATTACAAAAACAAAAAAAAACGTTTAGAAGTTCGATATAAGAAAAAGAACGTAACATGTAACTGAACAATGTCGGTTTTAGGTAATCTGTAAGAGGCAGATATTCTCAAACAAGTGTTTCTCTTATGTAGGTCTCGAAACCGTTTAATTAATTTCCCAGTGTCCTTAAAAATCGTCATACATCGCCTCGAAATAGATTTACTGGTCCGACCTATACTAAATATGGAGGCGTTTTATGACGTCTTGTGCACTGAATGAACATAGAGGGTGATAATGAATGAAAAATGTTTTACACTAAATTTGTACCTATCTTAAACGCAAGTTTAAACGAAAAATAATATTATCGAAATAAAATAAAATATCCACACAGCCAGAAGCTCCCCTTACAATTAAAAGTTATAATTGACGTAATATTCCTGAAATCGTGACGCAAATAAGCGAGAGATTAAATGAGATCATTTTTCTCTTTAGAAGTCAAATTAAACGAATATTTTGAAATCAAATTGAAGTATTCAAATTGAAGTTCAAGTCAAGCAGAAATCGTTAGTGGATTTATAAAGTAATATTACCAAATTATTTTAATTAAACCGATTTTATAGATTTTCGGAGATTTCACGGTTCATTTCGTGGGGTTTCTGGCGCAAGTTGGTAAGTGCAAAATTACGAAAAATCAGATTTTTTTCATAACTTTCACCAAATAGTTATGTGCATTTCTGGTTAGAGCTTGTGGTTGAAACGTATAGTTTATGTCTCTCTGTGCTGTGTGCAAATAATTTTACGATACTTTGAACAGCGGGGGGGGGGGTGACCTTGAACGGTGAAATGTGGTGATAAGTGTAAATGACAAAAGAAGCAGATGCCGACACCCATCCGATAGTGACCAGATGAAAAAAGCAGCGGGCTGCTCATTTTCAGGAGGC